>LPNX010721143.1:3445-73124 GCA_001517045.1 Pseudotsuga menziesii | reverse complement strand
AGGCTTCCTGGCCAACTCAGCAGTAACCCCCAAGTAAGTATCTTCAACTTTGTCCAATACATATGCCGCCTTCTCAACACTGCAGGTTATGGTTTCTTGTGGAGCTAAACTCGAACTCAGATTATATATATGTGTAACTTTTCATTTCAATGGGTTATCCTGAGCGCTCATTACCCGCGTAAAAACTTATATAAAACCCAAAGAATCCATGTTTTTTCTGTGGGGGAGGACGTACATATTTCGAAACCTTCTCGTTTTAGTGTTACAGTCCAGGAGGGAGAGGTTGCAGAACAAAAAGAAAGTTTCCCTCTGATGGGTAGGAATGCCCTTGGACCCTTTCCCCCACTTCCATAGCTGACTAGTAAGGCTATGGATCCATAGATACTCACTTGGATAATTGGATTGGCTTATATCCTTGGTTACTTAGCTTGGTTACCACCCTATGCTCCCTAAATAAAAACAACCCGTTTAACTCGTTTGCAGCTTATTCCAAAACATCAAATTTTCAACATCTTGGCGCTTCAAGATATCAAAGTTTTGTGTTTTCTTCTTTGAGAAAGCACCATTTTACTTCATTTCCTCCTATTCACCCTCCTTAAGTGTCTTTCTCTCTTTCATGAAAATGAACAGATAAAGCATAATGAATCTGCTAACTGCCAACTTTTTTTTACCATACACCAGTTGATAAAACCCTGATATTTGGCACTTATAAATCATCTTCTTACACTTCTTATCAGCAATTAAAATTTTATTATTACTGAAGGAAAACATTGAACTGTGGGATGCTTCATTATCCAACTAACAAAAAATAAATTTTTCTGTGAACCAAAGACATCGTCATAAATAACAACCTCTTACCTCTCATCTGAACTTTCCCACTTCTCAACTCTGCATTTTCTCCACCACTAGAATACAGAATTAGAGTTGGATTTGTCCTCAACAAAATCAATATACCAATCTTTCTGATTAGTAAAATGTTGTGAGAAACTTGAATTGAGGATAACTCTCCTACTCTCTAGCACCTGGCCTAGGCTGAATTGACATCTAATCAGCCAGCTGTTGGAACGACCTTTTATTTATTACACAACTGTTGATGAAGTCCAGTTGTTTGAAGAACTCACATCTTATCCTTTTATTTAAAAGTACATGCTTATTTTGTGATAAAAGTTTGGTGATAGTTGGCATGCTTATTTAGTGATTGCGGGTGTGCCAATGGGATGCTGGTTAGTGTCTCTTGATACAATTTCTCATGTCAATAGCTCTCCTGGATTTACCAAACCAAGTGTTCCTACTTGTCATTTTTCAATATTTCCAACCAATAAATTTAAAGTATTCTTGTATGATATCTGTTTTCTCCCCAAGATATTTTACTCTTTAGGTCCATCTTTTGGAGGAATTTGTATGATCACTATGGATCAGAATTCCAGTAGATAGTAGAAGTTTATTCCCACACTCCTTAGAGATCAGAATTCTAATTGTTGCCTCTTATCTGGCAACCTCTGTTTTCCCATAACACATTGTTCAAGGAGTCCTTCAATGCCTTAAAGGAATATCAATTTTTAAAATTTAATTAGCAATCTCTTTTGGGAGCTTTTTTCTCATAGTCCTCCTATTTGTAGCATTTAATATCCAATATCAATTGTTTTTCAGGTACCTTATTAGTGAGGGGGACTTGTTAAACAATTTTTAATCCTTGGTGATGGGCCAGTGTTTGAACCTGTGATAATATCATGAATTCAACGTACATGAGCTCAAGTGTCCTTACCTATCCATTACCCATCTGTTGGACTACCTTTCCAGTGTTGCAACAACTGCTAGCTTTCTGAGACTCATGAAGAGTTGAAATTTGTTCCAAAGGGCACAAAGCTGGATTCCCACACAGATACTGGGACTGTTAAACTAACTTCTGACACTAATACTTTGTCAGGAATATATTCAACTTATAAACCTCCACAATCCGGTGTGCCTTAGGCTTTCAACAGTACTCACAAACTAAATTCCAACTCAGCAATACCAGCAGGATCATATGGCCACTCACTTAATTTACATCAGCAACCAAACACGTCAGTTTTAGTGGCAGTTGTATCATCATCAAATGCTACTTCTGTGAGGTCTGATCTTGTGCATACATCTTCAAGTCAAAATTTGCCAACTATGGCACAGTCTTGTGGAACATTGGATCTATCAAACCTTTCACTCAGGCTGAAGAAACTAGCCTCATTTCATTGGAGGCTCTGTAAATGAAATAGTAATGGTAGCAGGTCATTATTTTTAGGACCGATTTTGATTGTATGGTCACTATCTTGCTTGTTGGAGGTGTGCTTGCCAGTGCCTTAGAAGTGGTATTCTCCTTATATTTCATTTTCTATCCTGACACGTGCCCAAAACATTTCATGTGTTTTAGGACACATTAAAACTCATGTCCGACATTTGTCAGGTGATGTCACATGCCCAACCCGTTGGACACGGACACGGAGGCCTATATGGCTATGTCATGTTTCATAGATTTTTAAGCATTTCAAATAAAATTGTATCTTGCTGGAGCCGACCAATAATGTTAGCTTTCTACCTCTAGAATTAAATGAAACACAATTGAACCCCTTGAAAGGAACCTAACTGGCTCATATAAATTACTTAACAATATTGTCCTAAATTCAAATAATCTTTTTCAGTACCTTGTAGCCTGAGTTGGAAAGAAAGAGACATGAAAAATAAAAGACGTGACCTGCAACTAGGATTTATGTATGTTGTGGTTTCCAGAATATTTATAATAGGGTGTTGTATTCATTTGGACATTTGTTTTGGCTCCTATAGAATCTTTGTTTTGGCTTTCAACAGTCCTCACAAACTAAATTCCAACTCAGCAATACCAGCAGGATCATATGGCCACTCAATTAATTTACATTAGTAGCCAAACACATCAGTTTTAGTGGCAGTTGTATCATCATCAAATGCTACTTCTGTGAGGTCTGATCTTGTGCATACATATTCAGGTCAAAATTTGCCAACTATGGCACAGTCTTGTGGAACATTGGCTCTATCAAATCTTTCACTCGGGCTGAAGAAACTAGCCTCATTTCATTGGAGGCTCTGCAAATGAAATAGTAATGGTAGCAGGTCATTATTTTTAAGACCGATTTTGATTGTATGGTCACTATCTTTCTTGTTGGAGGTGTGTCTACCAGTGCCTTAGAAGTGGTATTCTCCTTATCTTTCATTTTCTATCCTGACACGTGCCCAAAACATGTCATGTGTTTTAGGACACATTAAAACTCATGTCTGACATTTGTCAGGTCATGTCACATGCCTGACCCGTTGGACATGGACACAGAGGCCTATATGGCTGTGTCATGTTTCATAGCTTTTTATGCATTTCAAATAAAATTGTATCTTTCTAGAGTCGACCAATCATCTTAGCTTTCTACCTTTAGAATTAAATGAAACACAATTGAACCCCTTGAAAGGAACCTAACTGACTCATATAAATTACTTAACAATAATGTCCTAAATTCAAATAATCTTTTTCAGTACCTTGTAGCCTGAGTTGGAAAGAAAGAGACATGAAAAATAAAAGACGTGACCTGCAACTAGGATTTATGTATGTTGTGGTTTCCAGAATATCCATAATAGGGTGTTGTATTCATTTGGACATTTGTTTTGGCTCCTGTAGAATCTTTGTTTTTGCTTTCAACAGTCCTCACAAACTAAATTCCAAGTAAACAATACCAGCAGGATCATATGGCCACTCAATTAATTTACATCAGCAGCCAAACACGTCAGTTTTAGTGGGAGGTGTGTCATCATCAAATGCTACTTCTGTGAGGTTTGATCTTGTGCATACATCTTCAGGTCAAAATTTTCCAACTATGGCACAATTTGGTGGAACATTGGATCTATCAAACATTTCACCCAGGCTGAAGAAACTAGCCTTATTTCATTGGAGGATCTGCAAATGAAATCTTCTTGTTCAACATCATCTGCTACTGAGAGAATTTATTGTTCAACTCCTTTAGCTGTTTTAGTGGCTGCCAGCGGAGACATATTTGGTTCACAATTCACTACTATGACTGAACTGTCAGCTACAAAGAAGTCTAATGCTGCAGTTAAGAATTTTCCAATGAACATTCCCAGCCCAGAAACAGTTGTTCCTAATGAAAATATTATTTTAACTTTTGTTTCTACCCCTGGCCTGGAACAAAATAACTCCCCCTCACACACATAAAAGTAGATCCCCTCACAAAAGCATAAGAAATCCTAACCTTCGATCTTTTAATCTAAGAGGTCTAAAAAGACTGCACTGCCAACTTCACACCATCAGTATTTTGATTGGATCCATCTTACCTGAATAGGTCACTACTTAAGATGGATTTATGCTACTTTTATGCCATGAAAAGTAGAGCCATGAGTGCCCTCGCTGATATACAACGATGGGAAATAATAAAATATGGTAGTTTTCATGGTAATGGTAGTGATTTGTCACATCTTAGGAATCATGGTATGGCAGTGATTTGTTGATAAGGGAATTAAAGAATCATGGTATGGCAATGATTTGTTGATAAGGGAATTAAAGAGTAAATCCAATGATTTTTAAATTTATTGTAGGATAGTTTCTCAAAGATTTAAATTGTAATGGTGCTTCTGAGTGCATGGCAATAGGTATCATGATAATGACAGTTTCATTTTTTTAATTTCTCGTCGTAGGATAACTCTACTTTATGTTAGGGGCAAGGGTCCACAATCTAGCTGCAATGATTATTGACTACTACTTTTTAGGCTTTATGGAAAACTGAGAGTGGCACATTCAAATACTGCAGTGAACATTAACTGTATATTGTGTGATTTACAATATTTGGGTTACAATCTGTGTGTTTGGGGTAATAAGATTGATTCCTGTTATCTACGTTACCTGTAAGAGAATCTATTGTCATAGCTATGGGATCCATGTCAAATTTAGTAATGACTGGAATCACCACCTTTGGCCCGTTTGCAAGGGTAGAAGAGTTTTCATGTGAAGAAACATCTAAATGAGTTCTATATTCCACATCAAACTAAACAGGATATTGGTAAATTCACATTGAATCAATTTGGGAATCATACTACCACTTCAATGGTCAGTCATCGAAGTTCACACGGATATTGTTGGACAGCGAGAGAGTGCACGGACATGATAATTAGTTATCTCTTTCAACCCAAACAAAGTATACTCCGATGTAAATCCAATGAATAGAGTGAGGCCAAGCTCCTTCTCATGATTTTTGCAATGACATGTCATATGTTTTAGACAGTCACAACCTTCTTCTTTTTTGGTTTTATTGTGTAAGAAATAAGTGGGAAAATGACAATCAAAATGGTTAGGGCAGCTGATTTTTCAGACCCTTTATTCTCCTTAAAGCAGTACGAGTGGAATAGTTATGAGGCTTTTCTTCTAGACCTTTATCATGAGATACTAAATCAAGTTTGCACTATCAACTATTACCAATTTGCAGCTGAAGTTTGAATAACATTGTGGTTGATATCTATGCTCATGAACAGTGAATTTTATTAATAAAAGGGTGAAATTATACCAGCAGAATATATGTACGTTTGTCTTAAGGTGTTCAAGTGCAACAGGTGAATGCTGATATCTCCTTTTCTTGGCTAGTAATTGTTGATACAAATGACATATTTGTTACTGGTAATAATAGTTTACTTACCTTACAATTGAATGGATACTATTGTTGAGTGATAAACCATATCACATATGCTAAAGTGTAGATAGAGGTAACCTATTGACTGCCACTGTTAATATGAGTGAAAGTTATAGGCTGCTAATCAACTGCCATGATTAATGTCTTTCCTTGGATTGAATCCTATGGCTGTTATATCTTGATAAATCATTGGCATCTTGCAATTACAAGCATTCTTATCTAATATTGATGTTTGACAGAGAATTGATGAAGGACTCAAGGAGGTTGCATTGTTGTTGTGTGAAGGAGGTATGTTCACAGTCCAAGTATATGCTTCTGATATTCTTTTCTATATCATACTTCCATATTTTATTATATTTTTATGAATTTGCTAGACTATGAAAGGTTCGGTTTTAAGATTTGTAATCAATCTGCTAGATTATGCCATACATTTATAAGGGCATGCTAATCATCTAATTCTGTCATACATTTATCAGAGTATGCCAATCATTTAATTCTGCCATAATTCTGCCAATCTTGATTCTTATCCATGGTGCCTAAGTCCAAACCTAATAGGACTCTTGATCAAGCATGGGAACATTATCTCCAGGTGGATCAAAGCAATTCAAGTGACAAGATGAAAGTAAAGCCCTAACTTTCCTTGCTTAAGGTGCACAATAACAACATCAAATAAGAAAATTAAAATATCTTACCAACATCCACTAAGAACGGAGAAAGAGAAACCTTAGATCCTTAGTTGTGACGCATGAGTTATAACAACCATTATTTGGATCAACCTTGAGAGATAGAAAAACCATAAAAATTCATCATGGACTGTTCTTACCTGCAAAATAAGTTTCCTTCTAAGATTGTACACCCATCAACATAGTAATCAACACTTTCTGTCACTTCTCCTAGTGTATCAGCAGTCTCTAGAACCTGCACAAACAACAAGAGCATAAGTTCTAGGCAATGAAATGAAAGTATGCCACATATGAAATATATATAATGATAGCTTCCAAACAATGAAAATAGATTATATGTTAATGCACAATTTTTTCCATTGGCATTCATGTGCTTATTTTTCGATGTCAAGAAATCTAGTTGCTTGGTCCTAGAAAACATAAATATTTCTCTTAAAACACATGTAGGAAACCTTAGAAACATGTGAAAAATTTTCTTTAAGAGAAGTGTTTTTGAGTGGTGGACTGAGGAATGATAGCATGAATGGAACTTGGTAGGCACTACGATATAGGATTCCGAAAGGACCTTCATAGAGTTAGAGAATAAGACATAAATCTCCATATTAGTCATGGATATTCTAAATTTCAATACTGGTGAAGAACTGGAGGCAATGGAAATAACACACATAACCAAAATCAACATGAAATATTCAAAATTGATCACAAAGAAGAATTTGCTGCAAATATTGTACAATAAATCCATTTAGTTGGCCAAGGATGTTATTTCTCTTAAGCCATCTTCAATGAATTCGTTAATTGAGGCCTTACATCTCCTTGGGATGGAAATGGAAAACTCTATCCTAGACAATATTGTGAGTCTATAATTACCTATTGTGTAAATGATGACCTACAATTTGAAGGTATAGACGGTGGTATCAGAGGCCAGGTTATCTTAGATAAATTGCTTGATGATTTTGGGCTACTTTCTAATATTTTCCCTGTTTTCAGAAATTTGCTGCCATCCTCTTACAGTGTCAACAAAAACATAGATATGTGAATTTGGGAGATGAAGATGTCTGAGTACCCAGTGGGAAATAAGTGGAAGAATATTTCCAAGTTCAATGCCTTAACATCTGCTCAATAGGATCTATTGGTTATAACTTAAGGAGATTCATGGGATTCATCATCATAGCTTCCATAAATTCTAGTTCAACAACTGCCTTAGTATCTATCTCAACAACCACTTTAGTTGCTAGCTTAGCACTTATGGTGGAGGACATATCAATAGGAACTACAATATTTTAATATAAACATAACAGATTTAGGTTTGGTTGGTTTATTTGTTGGTAGCATAAATGGCTAGTAAGAAGTCAATAAGATATAGTTGTAACAGGAAAATGTAGGAGCACTATAAGAAGGAAAATGATGGAAAATGTAGGAGCACTAAACCCTCTTTATCCCCAAATGTTGGTGGTGTTTGTTGTTGAAATCATTTTTCATTTCCATAGTAAAAATGTACCCTTCACTTATTACAAAACCATTGATTGGGCTGGGCATGACTTCATTCACACATTCACTATTCTTCTTTTCCACACATTCACTATTCTTCTTCTTTTCCACATAGTCGCACACTATGATGATGATGGAAAATGGAATTTAATTAAGATCACTAAGCCCTCTTTATCCCCAAATGTTGGTGGTGTTTGTTGTTGAAATCATTTGTCATTTCCATAGTAAAAATGTACCCTTCACTTATTATCTACTATATCTCATTGCTACTCAATAGAAAACAACTTAACTAGGTAGCTTAAACACAATATTTCATCCTTTTTATGACTAAATCACACAACCCATATAACTGGGTTGCCTTTCTCATACACAATAGTCAAATACTCTATGAGATTCTTCTCAACTTCACATGACACAACACACTGCATAACACAACATAGGCTATGACCTACTCAAACTTCATCAATGAATTCAAATACAAACCAATATGTGCCACTCAACTTGGTCATAAGGAGTTTTAGAAACAATAAGATGGATATCCTCTAGTCAACTACACTTTCTCACAATCAACAGGCTCTACAACCATCTCACTCTTGAACTAGAGACATGCACAAGAAAAAATAAATAGGACTCATAGTTTTTTATGCACCGGGGATTTCCTTCCCCTTAAAACCACTTAGATACTTCTACTCACAATACCCAACGTTACTCCCTACTAGTGCACTAATGATTTTCATAATAAGGAAAATAAAGGTGCACTATAAGAAGGAAAATGAATGTAACAGGATTTAATTCCCCTTAAAACCACTTAGATACTTCTACTCACAATACCCAACGTTACTCCCTACTGGTGCACTAATTACATCATTTAGACGTTGAACTTGAGCTTCCATGTTGCTGACAGCTTGAGGCAGTGAAATGACCATTGCCACCTCTTGATAAGCTTTGTTAAAATTGCTATTCAAAACATTGGCCAAGCTTCACCTGAATTAGAAAGCCAAGTGACTTCCAACCAAATAGTCAAAGTACTATTGAATCAGGCATGGCAAGATTAGGATCCCTCATCCCATTGCTAAATCACCAAAAACATTAGGATTCCTCTTGCTCAAGTTTGGCTAAGGATTTGCATTGTCACTTGGAGTCTTGGAACCGAATGCATGCCCAAACTAGCCAACTATGATTATTAATTAAATTCCTGGTTCTGGTTCATGTCTGAAAGATGTTATACATGATATATAAATGGAATGTGCTTGAGAACTAATTAACCCCAAAATAATAGTGAATAATTTACTGGAAAAGGTAGGCAAGGGTATAGAATGTTTGGGATCTATTTGGGGTGATTACAGCAACACAGAAACTACCATAGTTGCTGCCCTAACTACATCTGTTGTTACAAAATCAACAAAGATATTGGAGATTGGAAATGGTGTCTTAATGTTACACTCCTTGGTTGGTGAGAGTGTAACATGAAGACACATGAAGTAACAGATATGTTCCCTGACTGAGGCTGTAAAACACTTTGCATTCTGTGAATTAAGTAGAGAGAATTCGATGATTTCAATGAATTTGCACTCTTTTTTAATGTCTGTAGGATTTATTTCAAGGAATAATAGCATAGACTGTGAAGATGAACATTAATTTACAGGGAAGCCTTGTATTTCCTTGAGCATGCATCCAGTAATTGAAGCAGTACAGGGATCCAAATCAATTGCTGAAATTTAATTCAAACGTATCATGTTCTTATTAAATCCATTTAATTTCTAATTTTCTTAATTGATTTCTTTTTGAGGTAAATCATCCAAAAAAATACATAACATGTGCAAGTTTTCTTTACACCAAAAGCTTGAGATTTTAGAAAATAGAATCCATTAAATTATATATATCACGATTTCCACCACACTGCCCTTCTTTAAAATTTTGAATTCCCATGCCTTTTTGGGTGATCAGCATGACCCAACCAAAGACCTTTGATTTACAGTTGATATTATTTGTTATTATGATCTTAGAGTTTTGTGAGTTGTTTACAAAGATTTATCTGACACCTATTGGACCAGGTAAGTTGCACCAGGCCAAAGTATTTTTTTAGAAGCTGGTGAGAATCAGGGTTCTCTGCACTTATTAGGTACCCTTGTTCTGTCTTGAAGTGGTGCACTGAGTGCCTAGATGTCTATATTCACACAGAGCAGTCACAGTGGCCTGGGAATTATCTATGTTATATATAGTAGTGTATGTAAGTGATTGCATATACTCAGATATTTTTTGGAGCTGCACTTTTCTGTTTTAAAAAACTTCTTGATGTTTCGATCCCTTTTCTAGGACCATCTTCAGGAGACATATGACTCCATATACTACTTATATAATAGTCTTGTTGTATTGAGGGTTTGGAACTTGGGATTAGGATTTTGAAATTGTATAGTGCATGTTCACGTCAATAAAAAATGTTTTAACAACATAGGTTTGTAGGATGAACCTTGAGAGAAGAGGGTGGATATCTTTAAAATAGTTAATGAATGATGACAAGTTGATACAAGTGACGAAGAAAGGGAGTCTACTGGGGAAGGGGAAAATATTTTTGTGAAATTGCAGTATTTTAATGTTGGTGATGATTGAAACTAGGCTAGACGTACCAGGTCTTTGTAAGTTCTCTGGGGTGGTCCCATATACCTTTTTTACCTCACAGAAAGGTCACTCTGTACCAAGATGTCTTTCTGCTATTTTGTCATGGATTGTTACCCATGCAACTGAAACATCCAGACTTGTTACATGTTCAATTAACTATTTTGTTATTTTATTATAGATTATTATCCATGTAATTAAACCCTGGTCAAGTGTCTTTTCTGTAAGTTATCAAATCAAAAGATGTTCTACTCTGACCAAGAAGCAAAGATAGCAACATATACTATCAAAACAAAGAAACGTCAAATAGAGGATTTGATAGAATTCATCCAGTTCAAATATCTTTTAGAGTATCCTAGGCTACAACTGCTAGATCCATTCACATCTTCTAAAACTCAATCGAGATAACAAATTTGAAAGGGGCTTCATGATTTAATAATTTTCTTCATTTTATTTCTTGCAACCCCTTACACAAGTGTCTATGGGACATAATCTCGTTGTAAAAGTGTAACCAATTGGTCCCAAACACCTTGTCCTAATAATTTGCAATTTGATTCATGGGAGAATATCTGCAGCCTAGGTGCAACCTATCCTACTCTATTTACTGCATTTGTTGGCAATTTCCAACTTTTAGAATCTCATGTTTTGCAGCCTGGGAGTCATAAGATGTCCCCATGCAATACTACAGAAACCTCAAAACCTTGAGATATACAGGGAGACATCAAAATTAGGCATTCTTAAAGTTACTTCAATATTATATGTTTCATACTGCATATTCAAGGTGCCCTATTTCTCTATCACAACTAATGATTGGCTGCTACTTCTTGATGGAAAATGAATGTACTATAGTGATGGAGGTGTAGGTAGTTGATTTGGGTGGGAGGGAGGGGAAATTTAATATAGTTTTGTTTTTGGAGGGGACTATGGTTTCTAGGGTTTTCGCAACTCTCACTTTTTATCCTAAATTTTTGGTCGTACAATAGACATGGACCTTGAGGAAGAGCTATAAGATTATAGGGAGAATGAGGACGTGAATTCTCTAGCCATATTATGTACCCATAAGTAACATTTAGAAGTGTGGAAATGTTGCAAAGCATTTAGCATTGGTTACAAAGCCAATTTGGAAACTAAGGATAGTTCATAGACATGGACAAACAGAACTATGAAGGTGGACGGTCAATATTTGGTGATAGAAATAATCATGGAAGGTGCAAGTTTGGCATCATGTGGTCGTTTATGCCAACCTTTGGTTCCATCATCACCTTGATAACTAGTCTTATAACCTAAATCCTAATCTTCCTTGTTCAATCTCCTACGTTGAATCTTATGGACATTCCCGATGAAAAACAAGTATACCAGGGCATGAGTGGGAAAGTTGAAAATGAGAAGATGTAGTTTGTGATGGTTTCCCTGCAGAAGTCACAGCCCAAATGCAAATTGATTTTGAGAGCATTAGAGAATCAAATTCAAGGAGAGATGGGATGAGGTTAGCATTTGCAAGAATGGGTAGATATTCAATGGCACCTCCCATTAATTCAAAAAATTATTGAGTGCAATTCTTCCAAAAGGTAGTAGTCTGCTAGATCACTTAACCAATGACATCAACGGTTCTTCTTTTGAACCGTTGTTAAACATGGTAAACATAGTTGTTGCTAATATGAACTTGGCAAGATGGGTACTGTTCCTAAAACCTAGATTCTTTCCTTTACATCAAGAAAGAAAGACTAACAAACAACCTGGAATTTGTGCTTCAAAACATAGCCAATAGAACAAAATTCAATCTGGAGCTGAATATTGTGTTAACACATCTATTTAGCAGAAGGATGAAAATACCATGATGAAGGAGAAATAATAGTTGCTTGTCGAAGTTTGGTTAAAAAGATATATTATAAGAATATGATGATAGGTGAAAATGATCATGTTTTCAAAAGATCTAATGGTGCAAAATGAAAATTTGAATATCAACGGCCTATACTATGTCCACTCTCTAAAGGTGCAAGGAGAATAAGTGTATGTGGGTGTTAATATGATATATGGATCAACGGTTATCGATCCGGCTCGAGCATATCCACGGTCTATATTTACTCCACCTTTTGAAGTCGCATGTTAGTTAAAACAATAGAGCTCGATGGAATCGAGTACATGTTACTCGATCTGACGGTGGGAAATAAAGACATATCAGATCAATGATCGTGGATGACTCCGGAGCCGAAACTTGCAAAATAGATAAGACCAAAGCGCCCGATGGAATCGCGTATGTGTCTCTTGATCTAATGGTGGATAAATAAAGGTAGATCGCATCGATGGTTGTGGGCGACTCCGGAAAGGGAACTTGCATGAGGCATAAGGCCGGGACACCCGACGGAATTAGTTATGTGGCGATTGATCCAATGGTCGAGAATTAAAGGTGAAAGAGATCAACGGTTACAGACGGATCCGGAGTGGGAAGATGCACGGCGGGTAAAGGTCAAGGGCGGTTGCGGATTATAAACCGCTATCCATGTGGAAAATCGTGGTGTACTCCGGAGGCTAAAGTGGTTTAGTGGAAACCGCCAAATGAACGCTCCGGAGTGGGGTATTATAAAAGGGAAGTTGACTTGTCCCGTGGGTGTTTTATTGGCTATGGATGGGTGAAAAATACATGTGGATTCTTCAACCTTCGACTATCATTTTCAAACAAACCGCTACAGTTAACAGGTAAGGCCTAAAACACCCATAATTCGTCAGTTTAATTGCCATTTATCACTGAATTATGGACCAGGAGAAAGAATTAAAAGGGTCTGGTCGTGTTATAGATGATAGAGAGGATTATTTGGTCGATAGAGATAGGGGCGTATGTGACCCCTTCCTATCTAAAGGAATCATGTCCGTCAGTAAAGAAATATTGTGGTATTACAATTTACAAGGAAACGATGTCTTGAATGTATGTAAATCCTTTCTGTATTACTTCACTCTCGAACAAACCCTCCATTTCACGGAATGTGCAGAATGGTGTGTTGTTAACTACTCCCCTTCTCAGAGAATCATCGTGAGTCATTCCACATCCCGAATACTTTGTAAATTCAATGCCAAAGTCATCCGCGAAAACCTCAATTTTCCTGAAAATTACCCTGTTAACCATGAGTCAGTGAATGAATCGATCCTTGCTGAATTTTACAAGAAGTGTGAAACTGAAATCCGTTTCCAATTCCTGTCTAGTATTCTGAAATAAGGTCAATCTTTAGATGGTCTTTTCTTACCCTACCCTGTGCATATTTTTAAAAATGAAGTCCAATTAGTAGTATCTCTGGTCTGTTAAATATTGGGTCTTGATGATGATTGTTGTGTGGGCGAAGTCATCCTTGGTTCTTTATTGAAAATAAGTTCCTTAGGCTCTGAATCTCAGTCAATTCCTGTGTTTAGTCTAGATGAGTACCTGGTTGAAGCAATCCATCTTCAGTTAAGTGAGTTTCCAAAAGTTTGGTTTTTTAGATTTCAGATGTACTTGTTCAACATGCTCTTATGTTCCAATGTCACTGAGCTGCAGTTTTTGAATACTATCTGTTCTTCTGATTTGCCAAAGCAAATCAACATGTTCGAATTTTCTAATTCGATCATGTTGGAAATGTATAAAATGTTGTTTGATGAATAATTGCCCCATGTTTTGGACGAGATGAAATGTTTGATGCAGTCCTCACTCGAGGACCAAGTTGGAGATTGGTTCCTGCATAAAGACTCCACTGTGTTAAGGGTATATGGATTTATCGGGCAGCCTTATAAGTTACCTGGTTTCCTCACCCCAAGGATTTTTTCTCTAGAATTCATGAGACAAAGGTTGCAGTCTGAAGAAGAGCATTTTGGAGCTTTTAAAAAGTCTTCAAATATTAAATTCCCCCTCAAGGTTGGCTCTTTCATTTTCAAAAGTAAAGGTGTTTTAGTGTTCATAGAGAAATTGCTGGAGAATATGGATTTCCAAAAGGAGCCAAAGATAAATTATGATCCCCACCATGTAATCTCCTTGAGGAAGCAGGCCAACAAGAACAAACTGTTTGATCACCAGTCAATTGAAGGTTTGGATGAAACAACCAATTTATTGCAGTTTGCTGAGATTTCAAGGTCTGACGAAGATACACATACTATACCAGTCACAGCATCCCAAATAACAGAGGGTACTAGTATTGTGATTAAGAGGAGTTTGTCTGAAATCGAAAGTATGGAAATAGACGAAGATGGATCACAAAAAAGGCCAAGTTGTTTCAAGGTGGTGAAATTTTAAATGAATAAATTTCTGATGGTTTCAAAAAGGTTGCTCTAGTCCCAACCAAAGCTGTACAAATAAATCAGTTTTCATTTAAAAATGTAGATGGTTCAGAGTCAGCCCAACTTTCAAGTCAAAAGACGATCTCAAAGCTAGTTATATGGAGAAAATAAAACAGTCTATGGAAGAAACAAGAAATTTACTCCCACGGGAAGACGTTTATACACTCCAAAAACTTCTCTCATTTCTTCCAGAGATGCCGAAAGAAATACCTTTAAGTTGGCTATGGTAAACGACAAAAAGATGTCAGAGATGGAGATCCGGTTGGATAAAATCAGTATACCATATAAGATACAACTTCACAAACAAACTAGTGATATCATTTATTCAGACTTGTTACAAGCTATGGTAAGGATAAATAAATTACAAATTTTGACAGATAAGTTAGAGATTCAATTGAAACATGAAAGAGTTGAAAATAAGGCGAATGCCATTCAGATTAAGAAACTACAAATAATATTGTCAGTTCCGACAACACCCAGGAAGTCAGAAGAATGCTAGAAGAAAAGGACAATGCGCTCCAAGTTTTAAAGAAAAAATTGAAAATCCCAGGTACTGAGCATGTTCAGTCTTCTGATTTATTGGCTCTCCAAGAAGAGAAAGACAAGGTCCATCAAGAGATGATGGAATATAAAGGGAGAGATGTTAATTTACAGGAAGAAAAAGACAGGTGGGAGGCCGAGCGGAATGAATTGTTATCTAAAATTTCCTTGATGAAAAAGGATCAAAATGATGAGAAGGAGATTATGGAGGAGTTAATAAGTCAGACTCCCACTGGTGAAGACTTGTCCATTGTGAATATCGAGAAGCCATTGGATGATTTTTATGCGGATGATTTGTTGGTGCCTATGTCCTAGGTAAGCTTAAAAGATGAAACAATGAAATAATTAAAGGCAGAGAACGAAAAGATAAAGTCTGAGTTGGCCAAAATAAGTGAAAGTAAAAATAAAATATTACAGGACAGGAATCAGCTGCAGAAGAAACTCAATGAACTGAAAGAGAAAAGTATTGGGAAAGGTCCTCTCTAGGGAGCAAAGCATATCATTTGGGACACTTTATCTGTGGAGATTACAAAATTTAGGCACCATATGAACTTTATTGATGATCAGAATATTTTGATCAATTTGGCCCACCAAATATTAAAGCTAGTAAATGAACATATGGAAAGAAAGCCCCTCGCTACAGCTCAGAATGCACTGAACTTTCTAAATTCATTGACATATCAGAAATTAAATGATATGGGGATAAAAGACAGAATATCAATAGTATTGTGGGATAAGAAATTTATCCACAAGCATCATTTAATGAAGACGGTCCAAGACAGAGCCGATGAAATGCTTTCACAAGTTAATAACTTCAAGCAATTTTTTAAGGAGCTGTTCGAAGATGGCTTGCCTTCCTTTTGGGATGAGGAGGGACGAATGTTTTCGCAGGATCACTACCACAGCTTGTTAGTTCAGAATCGCATGGACCACTCTAAATTCAATGACTTGGAAAAGAGCCTAACTAGGAAAACTATTGTGGATAAATTGGCAGAGGATTTTGAGATTCTACAAAAGTTCTTGATCATCAGAAAAGGATTTCCTAAGGTATCATATAATGAAGCTTACATGGAGCTTGAAGTATCGATCAAAGAGATGATGGGATGTGACACCCCTAGCACAGAGCAGTAGAAATCCGTGGAGAGGTTTGGAAAAATGAAATACATACTTCATTCGTAGAGACAGGTGTTATACACCGAGGAGCTGACTGGGCGAAGATATGGAGCTGACTGGACGAAGACCCATTATCAAGTTGATTTTTACTTTATGATCTGTTAGGATTGGAGCTGTAATTTATTCCTAGAAGTTAGGGATTTAGTTACAAGACTCTAAAAAATTCGATCATTCAGTTATGAATCTTCTTGGAAGATCTATTATTTTATGTATATATTGGCATCTTTTTTATGAGATGGGGGTTGGAACCCATTGTGTTGTGGAATGATTTTGGAGAACATATATTTTGAATAACAAAGCGAATGCATGAGGTTTATCTGAGATTCCTGTGTCATTGATATTACAGTCTGTGCTTCTTTCTTTTTGTGATCGTATTTTCCCAGTGTAACACTTCATTTTGTTTCTTCTTCGTATCTGAAATAGAACGTTTGGTGATTAGAATTCATATGTTTATGCTCTAGTCATCATTTCAGATATTTTATACATTTTTTCTACTAAAGTTGATATAGAATTCATCTTTGATGCTCTGTATTAATGGGTTGTTTCCTTGTCTCTTCTGTTTCACCTGGATTAAATTGAACGACTGTGATGATGTGATTATCTTGCCTTTGATGAATCTCGTGTATATGTCTTTGTGATATCCTTATATGTATGTGACTCCATGCCCAATGGTTATGTGATTGTTTCAACCATATATACAAATCTTTAAATGTTGTTTTATATCTGGTCCTGTTAAATCTGTATTGAGAGATCCCTCTCTGGAAGAAAACACCAGTTTATTTCTAAAGTGGTTTTGTTGTTACGTTGGAGTTTACCTTTTACAACCTGGGTACATTCTGAGTGCTAACAAAATGGCTCCGTTGCCGAGGAACGAATGAGGATATCTTCCCTGGGAGAACGACAGTATTTAAAGGAAGAATTATGAGGGAAAACATAAATTCTTATCAAGAAAAGAAGGTTGTATATTTGTCCTGGCGACTCCATTGTCTAATTTTTTCGAATATTAAGGAGTCATTCTGGCTTCAAGAAGACACACGTGAGGTAACTCTGACACTAAAATCTTGAAAAGTTTTGAAGATCCAGAAAAGTTGTTTAAGAGAAAAAATAAAGAAAAGTTAGGTTTTCCTTTGTTCGGTGCATCATCATCACAAGATTCTTATATTAAACCAGAATGGGGATTTAATACTGGAAAGAACCTGTTGAGAACTAAATCTGAATCTGACCTTAAAAATACTGAGTTCAATCCTCGTAGGTTAGAATCTTATCTGTTAGATTCCCTCTGGAGAGATTTACAACGAACCACCAAAGCTGACACATTTACCTCTCAAAGTACTCAAAGTTCTTCAGTTCCTGTGAACCCTCCCAGACCAATGGCTACCAGATTTGCTCCCTTGCGTCTGCCTACTGTATTACATGATCTCCCTCAAAATTATTCTCAGAGAATTTCTTTATTTGATGGAGAGGGTGATATAACCGCGAAACAACATGTTTCCAAGTTTAAATATTTTATTGACTTAGAAGAAGTTGATTATCCTGATGTTAAAATGCGGTTATTTGCCCAAAGTTTGTCAGGAGAGGCAAAGAAGTGGTTCAAAGACTTGCCAAACGGGTCTATAGTAAATTTTTAGGCCTTCCAAAATGATTTCCTGGATAGATGGGATGATAAACAGAATCCTCTGCAGCTTTTATCTCAGTATAACAGTCTCAAAAAAGGGGTTTTCGAATCTGTTCATGAATTTTCAAGCAGATTCATGAGGGCTTACAACTCTATTCCGGAAGATATAAAACCTTCTCCTGCAACTGCTAAACTACATTATGCTGGGGCCTTTGATAATTATTTTGAATTCTCATTGCGGGAGAGGAAATCAGCAACTCTTGCTGCCATGTTTACTGATGCCCTAGAAGTGGAAGCTAACATGATGGTGAGTGGAAAGATGAAGCATAGGGATTTGAATAGGAGGAGAAAAGAAGAGAATTTTCCTTCTACTTCATCCTCTTCTGCTGATGTTAAATTTGAAATAATGTTGAAAACCATGGAAAAGTTGATGGATAGATTAACTATGGATACTAGGCCATTCAACAGAGAGCAAGGGGATCCCCAAATTAGGAATCCAAATTTCAGAAGACCCAATCCCCCTGTTCCTCCCCAAAACAGATAGAGAGACCAGAGAAATCCAAGAAATCAAGAAGAACAACCCATCCTTCTACCATTCCCTGAAAATTATGTTGTTGATGAAGAGGATCCCCCTGAAAATGAGATTCATTTGTTTGGAGAGCAAGATTCAGAAATATATCTTATGGAAGAGGAACATAATATGTTTGGACATGAAGATGAAAATGAAGACTTTGGAAAAGAAACGGAGCAGTATCAAAAGGGGTATTTACATGCTATGGATGATGTGCAAAGGAAAATCAGATTGAGGAACAGGGATGTCCTCATAAATAAAGGGAAGGCAAACCCAAATCAGTCTTCCTCTAGTTCTTTGAATGTGGAAAAGGGAAAAGAACTACAAAAAGAGCCTTCTATAAATAAGGAGGTTGAAAATGATGTACAAAGAGATAAAAGAAACAAACAGGCGACTCCAGTTGATGTGGAAAAGATTGGTGCTGGTTTTAATTTACAAAATGAGCTTTCAAAGCTAAAAATATCTGTTCCATTTAATGAGTTATTGAGAAACACTGAATACAGGAATACTATCACAAAAATCGTCAAAAATTAAGGGGAATGGCAATTTGACATTTTAGAACTGAATGATGATAATCCCGCTATTTCATTTGGGTCAAAAGTTGAAAATTTAGAAAGTGAAGAAGTTCCTCCTTTCTATTTAAGTCTAAATGTGCATGATAAAGTGGTCCATAATGCTATGCTAGACTCAGGGGCATCACAAAATCTAATGCCTAAATGAGTGGTAGAAAGTCTGGGATTAGAAGTAACAAGACCTTACAAAGATTTGTACTCATTTGATTCTAAAGAGTAAAATGCCTTGGTTTGATCAAAGATATCGTGGTAACCCTAAACAAATTGCCATCTAAAACTATAGTTATGGATGTGGTAGTGGCAGATATTCCACCCAAGTTTGGGGTACTATTGTCAAGATCTTGGACTTCCAAGCTTAAAGGCAGTTTACAGATGGACATGTCATATGCTACAATTCATGTTCGGGATGGGAGAAGAAGATTATATAGTGAAAAAAGAACTCCCTATGTAGTAAGCAGTCAAGATAAACCTGAATTTCATCACATATATGCTGTTGATACTGATTTGGGGTCTTCTATTTTCTTTAATGATGCTGTCCCACATGATTTAGAAAAGGAATTGCAGGGGAAGTCTGAAGAGAATAAGGAAAAGGAAGTAATGGAACATGATGCTTTGGAGGTGAAGCAAAAAAAAGAAGGCCAGTGGATTATGTACTTTGATGGATCTGCTGCAAAAATTGGTGTTGGAGCTGGTGTGTATATAATTTGTCCTATTTGAGATTTTAAGGATTTATCATACAAATTAGTTTTTGAATGCACAAACAATGTGGCGGAGTACGAGGCTTTGTTATTGGGATTACATGCTTTAAAAGATTTGGGGGCTCAGAAAATAAGGATCTTAGGAGATTCAGAGTTAGTGATAAATCAAGTAAATGAGAGCTATCAAACTAGGCATCCTCGGATGAGAGCTTATAGAAATGAAGTGTGGGATATGTTGGGTAATTTCTTTATAGAGCATACGATTCAGGTAGTTCCCAGACTTGAAAATTTGGTAGCTGATTCTTTATCTGTAGCTGCTGGAAAATTTGAAACCCCTATGGCTAGTCAGAGGGAGTATTGGGTGGAGATTGTAAATAGACCGTCCATTCCTGATAATTCTAAATATTGGCAAGTATTCGAATATGACATGCAGATCAAGAGATTTTTAGAATTATCAGGAGATTTTGTGAATACTCGTTTTGACACTGAAAATAATAATGATGAGACCCTTAAGAGTGATGAAGAAATTGAAACAGAAGAAGAAGACGCTAAGAAGCTAAGAAAAACCCTGGGAGGTAAGGATATTATCCAGCTAAAAAATAATTCCATACCAAGAGGCCTGATCCCTTTGGAAAAGCTTTTTGATCAGAATGACGTCGCCAAGAATCCAAAAGTAAAACCTGTTGGAGATGCTGTTGAGGATAAAAATATTGGTACTGAAGAAAATCCTAAAATCATAAAATTATCCAAGAAACTGTTTGAAAAGGAGAAAGAAGACTATGTGAAGTTAATGAAAAAATATACAGATGTGTTTTCTTGGAGTTATGAAGACCTTAAAGAATATGATACATCTATCATCCAATACACTATTCCTATAAAGCCCGGGGAGAAGCCTTTCAAACAGAAACTCAGGAGGATAAACCCTAAATTGCTCCCCGTCATTGAGAAGGAAATAAAGAAGTTGTTTGAGGCCAAGATCATTGTAACACTCAGGTTTTCTAAATGGGTTGCAAATTTGGTACATGTCAGAAAGAAGAATGGAGAGATAAGATTGTGCATAGATTTCCGCAATTTGAATAAGGTCTCCATGAAATAAAATTATCCTTTACCAAAAATGGATCACATAGTACAGCAAGTGGTGGGAGCTGAGAGAATTTCAATGTTAGACGGTTTTTCTAGTTATAATCAAATCAAGGTGTTACCTGAAGATCAAGAAAAAACAGATTTCACTACACCTTGGGGCACTTTCATGTATGCAAAAATGCCTTTAGGTCTGATGAATGCAGGGGCTACTTTCCAGCGAGCTATGGATATTGCTTTTGCAAGAGAAATTGGACATTTCATGGTGATTTATATGGATGATATCACAGTCTATTCAAATTGTGATAGAGAACATCTGCGTCATCTGGAGAAAGTTTTAATGTAGGAAATATGGTATATCTTTGAACCCAAAGAAGTCTAATTTTGCATTAGAAGAAGGAAAGCTGCTGGGCCATATAATATCCAAAGATGACATAAAGATTGATCCCGAGAGGGTAAGTGAAATTATGAAGGTAGGAGAGCCTAGAAGTAAAAAGGAGATACAATCATTTTTGGGACAGGTAAATTTCTTGAGGAGATTTGTACCAAGCTTTGCTGAGATTTTGATGAATATTACAAATATGTTGAAAAAAGGTCATGAAATAAAGTGGAATACAGAAGCTAGGGAGTCTTTTTGGGAAATCAAGAAAGCAATTTCAAAGGCTCCTGTACTGGTAAGTCCAGATTTTACCAAGGACTTCTCAGTATTCTCATATGCTTCAGAACATACTATAGCAGCAGTGTTATTGCAGAAAAATGATGAAAATTTGGAACAGCCTATAGCTTTTTTCAGTAAAATGTTAAGGGATGGATAATTGAAATATGAAATCATGGAAAAGCAGGCATATGCTTTGCATTCACATATAATTGCACATGTTCCAACCGCTGCAGTAAAAGCAATTTTGACGCAACCAGATCCAGAAGGCAGGAAGGAGAGATGGATAGCAACATTACTGGAATATGACATAGAAATAAAGCCCACGAAGCTGGTTAAAGGACAAGGGTTGGCGAAAATGATGACAAATTCAAATTGTGAATCTTTGCAAATCAATTTTTTGTCTCACCAGTCTGATCAGTTGGATACAGAGATAGAAGTAATGGTTGATTTTATAACGTCTCCTTGGTATTCTGATATTGTTTTTGTTCTCTGAAATTTGCAAGCACCAGAAGGATTAAGTAAATCAAGAGCGAGATCTGTAAAGTTAAAATCTGCTAAATTTTGTATCATAAATTGATATCTTTATTGGAAGGACCCTAATGGAGTGTTGTTGAATTGTATTTTGGAGGATGAAGCTCAGCCATTACCAAAGAATTTCATCAGGGAGACTGTGGAGGACACCATTCTTGGAAAGTGTCTGCAAACAAAATCCTAAGAGCTAGTTATTATTGGCCTACATTATTTTCAGATGTGTATAAAGAAATCAGTAAATGTCATCGATGCCAAATTTTTTACGGTAAGAGAAAGGTGATGCCTCTTCCTTTGAATCCAATAACAGTTGAGGCTCCTTTCTAGCAGTGGGGTTTGGATTTTATTGGTGAAATAAACCCCAATTCATCAGGTCAGCACAAGTGGATTTTGACAGCCACTGACTATTTTACTAAATGGATAGAAGCAATTCCTACCAGGAGAGCCACTAAAAATGTGATCATGGATTTTCTTGAAGAAAACATATTGGATCGATTCGGGTACCCAAAAAGGATAGTAACAGACAATGCAGCTGCTTTCAAATCCAGGAAAATGATTAA
Source organism: Pseudotsuga menziesii (assembly GCA_001517045.1). Classification (NCBI taxonomy): domain Eukaryota; kingdom Viridiplantae; phylum Streptophyta; class Pinopsida; order Pinales; family Pinaceae; genus Pseudotsuga; species Pseudotsuga menziesii. The sequence continues at coordinate 50,356 of LPNX010721143.1, read as the reverse complement.
TTTTTGTCATAAGTATCACATAAGTCTCAATCATTCAACTGCCTATTATCCTCAAGGAAATGGGTTAGCTGAATCTTCAAATAAGAGCCTAATAAGGATCATCAAGAAGCTGTTGGAGGATAATAAGAGGTCCTGGCACACCAAACTAAAATATGCTCTATGGGCTGACAGGATTAGCACTAAAAGGGCAATCGGCATGTCTCCGTTCCAACTGGTGTATGGGGCTGAAGTGGTTTTTCCAACGTCATTAGGGGTTTCGGCTATGAGATATTTCCAAGATCAGCAAGAAGAACCAAATCACATACAGCAAAGGATAAATCAGATCATTGAACTGGAAGAACGAAGAAATAAGGCTTATGACAAAGTGCAGTCACATCAGGAGAAAATGAAAAATACTTTTGACAGAAGAATCAAGGAAGAACAGTTTCAAATTGATGACCTGGTTTTGAAGTGGGATGCTCCTAATGAAGACAAGCATGGAATTTTGATCCTATGTGGGTAGGACCTTACGTTGTTGCTGGATACAGAGGGAAAAACACATTTTTGCTAGAGTATACAAATGGGGTTCTTCTGGAGAGCAACCCTCTAAATGGAAGGTATCTAAAGCATTACCTATCCTGAGGAGCAAGGTAAAATTTGTATCATAGCCTGTAAATACTTATTTTTCTTTATAAGTCAACGTGAATGGTAAGCTGAGTATATTTGAAGCTCGTAGTGAAAGCCCTAAGATTCAGGAAGCATACCATTCCTTTTCTAAAAATATATAAAAATGATATATCTATGAAAAGCAAAAAAATGAGTTTGGTAATTACGAAAAATCAAAAGAAGGCACCTGGTCTACGAGTTCTTTGATACCTCACAGGGAGGATATCATCCCCAGATGGAGCCAGTTGTTAACACATCCATTTAGCAGAAGGATGAAAAGAACATGATGAAGGAGAAATAATAGTTGTCGAAGTTTGGTTAAAAAGATATATTATAAGAATATGATGATAGGAAAAAACGATCATGTTATCAAAATATCTAATGGTGCAAAATGAAAAGTTGAAGATCAACGGCCTATACTATGTCCACTCTCTAAAGGTGCGAGGAGAATAAGTGTATGTGGGTGTTAATATGATATATGGATCAACGGTCGTCGATCCGGCTCGAGCAGATCCACGGTCTATATTTACTCCGCCTTGTGAAGTCGCATGTTGGTTAAAACAATAGAGCCCAGTGGAATTGAGTACATGTTACTCGATCTGACGGTGGGAAATAAAGACATATCACATCAATGATCGTGGATGATTCCGGAGCCGAAACTTGCAAGATAGATAAGACCAAAGCACCCGACGGAATCGCGTATGTGTCTCTTGATCTAACGACGGGTAAATAAAGGTAGATCGCATCGACGCTTGTGGGCGACTCCGGAAAGGGAACTTGCACAAGGCATAATGCCGGGACGCCCGACGGAATTAGTTATGTGGCGATTGATCCAATGTTCAAGAATTAAAGGTGAAAGAGATCAACGGTTACGGATGGATCCAGAGAGGGAAGATGCACGGCGGGTAAAGGTAAAGGGCGATTGCCGAATATAAACCGCTATCCACGTGGAAAATTGTGGTGTACTCCAGAGGCTAAAGTGGTTTAGTGGAAACCACCAAATGAACGCTCCGGAGTGGGGTCTTATAAAAGGGAATTTGACTTGTCCCGTGGGTCTTTTATTGGCTCCGGACGGGTGAAAAAGACATGCGGATTCGTCAACCTTCGACTATAATTTTCAAACACACTGCTACAGTTAACAGGTAAGGCCTAAAACACCCATAATTCGTTAGTTTAATTGCCATTTATCACTAAATTATGGACCAAGAGAAAGAATTACAAGGGTCTGGTCGTGTTATAGATGACAGAGAGGATTATTTGGTCAACAGAGATAGGGGCGTATGTGACGCCTTCCTATCTATAGGAAGTGTGTCCGTCAGTAAAGAAATATTGTGGTATTACAATTTACAAGGAAACGATGTCTTGAATGTATGTAAATCCTTTCTGTATTACTTCGCTCTCGAACAAACCCTCCATTTCCCGAAATTTGCAAAATGGTGTGCTGTTAACTACTCCCATTCTCAGAGAATCATCGTGAGTTATTCCACGTCCCGAATACTTTGTAAATTCAATGCCAAAGTCATCCGCGAAAACCTCAATTTGCCTGAAAATTACCCTGTTAACCGTGAGTCAGTGAATGAATCGATCCTTGCTGAATTTTACAAGAAGTGTGAAACTGAAATCCGTTGCCAATTCCTGTCTAGTATTCTGAAAGAAGGTCAATCTTTAGATGGTATTTTCTTACCCTACCTTGTACATATTTTTAAAAATGAAGTCCAATTAGTAGTATCTCTGGTCTGTCAAATATTGGGTCTTGATGATGATTGTCGCGTGGGTTAAGTCATCCTTGGTTTTTTATTGAAAATAAGTTCCTTAGGCTCCGAATCTCAGTCAATTCCTGTGTTTATTCTAGATGAGTAATTGGCTGAAGCAATCCATCTTCAGTTAAGTGAGTTTCCAAAAGTTCGGTTTTTTAGATTTCAGACCTACTTGTTCAACATGTTGTTATGTTCCAATGTCACTAAGCTACAGTTTTTGAGTACTATCTATTCTTCTAATTTGCCCAAGCAAATCAACATGTTCGAATTTGCTAATTCGATCATGTCGGAAATGTATAAAATTTTGTTTGATGAAGAATTGCCCCGTGTTTTGGACGAGATGAAATGTTTGATGCAGTCCTCACCCGAGGACCAAGTTGGAGACTGGTTCCTACATAAATACTCCACTGTGTTAAGGGTATATGGATTTACCAGGCAGCCTTATAAGTTACCTGCTTTCCTCACCCCGAGGATTTTTTCTCTAGAATTCATGAGACAAAGGTTGCAGTCTGAAGAAGAGCATTTTGGAGCTTTTAAAAAGTATTCAAATATTAAATTCCCCCTCAAGGTTGGCTCTTTCATTTTCAAAAGTAAAGGTGCTTTAGTGTTCATTGAGAAATTGCTGGAGAATATGGATTTCCAAAAGGAGCCAAAGATAGATTATGATCCCCACCATGTACTCTCCTTGAGGAAGCAGGCCAACAAGAACAAACCGTTTGATCACCAGTCTATTGAAGGTTTGGCCGAAACAACCAATTTATTGCAGTTTGCTGAGATTTCAAGGTCTGACGAAGATACACATACTATACCAGTCATAGCATCCCAAATAAAAGAGCGTACTAGTATTGTGATTAAGAGGAGTCTGTCTGAAATCGAAAGTATGGAAATAGACGAAGATGGATCACACAAAAAGGCCAAGTTGTTTCAAGGTGGTGAAATTTTAAATGAAGAAATTTCTGATGGTTTTAGAAAGGTTGCTCTAGTCCCAACCAAAGCTGTACAAATAAATCAGTTTTCATTTAAAAATGTAGATGGTTCAGAGTCAAGCCCAACTTTCAAGTCAAAAGAGGATCTCAAAGCTAGTTATATGGAGAAAAGAAAACAGTCTATGGAAGAAACAAGAAATTTACTCCCGCGGGTAAGAAGTTGGCTGTGGTAAACGAAAAAAAGATGTCAGAGATGGAGATACGGTTGGAAAAAATCAGTATACCATATAAGATACAACTTCACAAACAAACCAGTGATATCATTTATTCAGACTTGTTACAAGCTATGGTAAGGATAAATAAATTACAAATTTTGACAGATAAGTTAGAGATTCAATTGAAACATGAAAGAGTTGAAAATAAGGTGAATGCCATTCAGATTAAGAAACTACAAATAGATATTGTCAGTTCCGACAACACCCAGGCAGTCAGAAGAATGCTAGAAGAAAAGGACAATGGGCTCCAAGTTTTAAAGAAAAAATTGAAGATCCCAGGTACTGAGCATGTTCAGTCTTCTGAGTTATTGGCTCTCGAAGAAGAGAAAGACAAGGTCCATCAAGAGATGATGGAATATAAAGGGAGAGATGTTAAGTTACAGGAAGAAAAAGACAGGTGGGAGGCCGATTGGAATGAATTGTTATCTCAAATTTCCTTGATGAAAAAGGATCAAAATGACGAGAAGGAGATTATGGAGGAGTTAATGAGTCAGACTCCCACCGGCGAAGACTTGTCCATTGTGAATATCGAGAAGCCATTGGATGATTTTTCTACGGATGATTTGTTGGTGCCTATGTCCCAGGTAAGCTTAAAAGATGAAGCAATTAAAGAATTAAAGGTAGAGAATGAAAATATAAAGTCTGATTTGGCCAAAATAAGTGAAAGTAAAAATAAAATATTACAGGACAGGAATCAGCTGCAGAAGAAAATCAATGAACTGAAAGAGAAAAGTATTGGGAAAGGTCCTCTCCAGGGAGCAAAGCATATCATTTGGGACACTTTATCTGTGGAGATTACAAAATTCAGGCACCATCTGAACTTTATTGATGATCAGAATATTTTGATCAATTTGGCCCACCAAAGATTAAAGCTAGTAAATGAACATATGGAAAGAAATCCCCTCGCTACAGCTCAGAATGCGCTGAACTTTCTAAATTCATTGACATATCAGAAATTACATGATATGGGGATAAAATACAGAATATCAATAGTATTGTGGGCGAATAAATTTATCCACAAGCATCATTTAATGAAGACGGTCCAAGATAGAGCCGATGAAATGCTTTCACAAGTTAATAACTTCAAGCAAGTTTTCAAGGAGCTGTTCGAAGATGGCTTGCCTTCCTTTTGGGATGAGGAGGGACGGATGTTTTCTTAGGAGAACTACCACAACTTGTTAGTTCAGAATCGTATGGACCATCTAAATTCGATGACTTGGAAAAGAGCCTAACTGGGAAAAATATTGTGGATAAATTGACAGAGGATTTTGAGATTCTACAAAAGTTCCTGATCGTCAGAAAAGGATTGCCTAAGGTGTCATATGAATCTTACATGGAGCTCGAAGTATCGATCAGAGAGATGATGGAATGTGACACCCCGAGCGCAGAGCAGTGGAAAGCTGTGGAGAGGTTTGGAAAAAAAAAATACATACTTCATTCGTAGAGACAGGCGTTATACACCGAGGAGCTGACTGGGTGAAGACATGGAGCTGACTAGACGAAGACCTATTATCAAGTTGATTTTTACTTTATGATCTGTTAGGATTGGAACTGTAATTTATTCCTAGAAGTTAGGGATTTAGGTACAAGAATCTAAATTAAGTCGATCATTCAGTTATGAATCTTCTTGGAAGATCTATTATTTATGTATATATTCGCATCTTTTTTATGAGATGGGGGTTGGAACCCATCGTGTTGTGGAATGATTTTGGAGAACATATATTTTGAATAACAAAGCGAATGCATGAGGTTTATCTGAGATTCTCGTGTCATTGATATTACAGTCTGTGATTCTTTCTTTTTGTGATCGTATTTTCCCAGTGTAACACTTCATTTTGTTTCTTCTTCGTATCTGAAATACAACGTTGGGTGATTAGAATTCATATGTTTATGCTCTAGACATCATTTCAGATATTTTATACATTTTTTCTACTAAAGTTGATATAGAATTCATCTTTGATGCTCTGTATTAATGGGTTGTTTCCTCGTCTCTTCTGTTTCACCTGGATTAAATTGAACGACTGTGATGATGTGATTATCTTGCCTTTGTTGAATCTCGTGTATATGTCTTTGTGATATCCTTATATGTATGTGACTCCATGCCCAATGGTTATGTGATTGTTTCAGCCATATATACAAATATTTAAATGTTGTTTTATATCTGGTCCTGTTAAATCTGTATTGAGAGATCCCTCTCTGGAAGAAAACACCAGTTTCTTTCTAAAGTGGTTTTGTTGTTACCTTGGAGTTTACCTTTTACAACCTGGGTACATTCCGAGTGCTAACATATTGTAAAATGGAACCAGCTGATTATGAAAGGTTTATGAACTTCTTGATTTGCACTCTAGATACATTGTATTGATAGTTTCCCATATATTCTCAGAAGTGAAGACCTCATTCAAACTTGATGAGCTTCATGGAGAAGACAATACTTAGTCACTAGGTTGACATGTCATTAGAATTAAAAGTTCATTCTATTAAAACTTAGTATATTTCTTCTCTGGAAGCATTCACAAAGTTAAAAACCTCTACTAATGGAAATCGGGGGCGATCTAGCTGATTAAAACCTCTACAACTGGAAATTGGTGGCGATCGAAGGGTTCATGGTAAATTTAATAGGAAATCAGGGGTAAATGGAATATTTGCAGCAAATTTCAAAGGGCGATTTCATTATTTCTTCTTGCATGATGCGACAACACCCACTTTTCCTCTTGCATGATGTGACAAGAAGGTGACAACATGGTCTGCGATTGGAATTTTGGTGGATGCGTGGAAGATAGCACTGCCTCAAACTTAATGAACAGTGTTGGTTGTTTAATATCTAAATATTTTTTGAGCTATAGTGGGTTGCATATCACATCCAATCTGAAGTGGGCAGTAAAATATAGGGGAACCAACATTAATCTACAAGGTGTGAAGTTTACAGGGAGTGTACAGGGAAAATAAGCCGAACAAAATATTGTTGCAGAAGATTGAGAAAATACCTAAAATGTTCATCTTGACCAGAATGAAACACAACCTAATCTGTGAAAGTCCCTTTATGAAAAATCAGTGAAATTGACCCTGTGTGAATTTTACAGGGATGGAGTATATAGGGAAAATAAGCCGAACAAAAAATTGTTGCAGAAGATTGAGAAAATACCTAAAACGTTCATCTTGACCAGAATGCAACACAACCTAATCTGTGAAAGTCCTTTTATGAAAAATCAGTAAAATCGAGCCCAAGGAGATGCAGGTTGATACCCACGCACCGCTATGAGGTGAAGTTTTCCAACCCATGACTGAAATTACCGACCTGATCGAGCAATATGAAGTGAAGTTTTCCAACCCATGACTAAAATTCCCTACCTGATCGAGCAATTTCTCTTCCCGACAAATGAGCAAAAACGATGATTTCAATGTCATTGGCCATATAGCCACTAAAATTTCAAGTTTTCAAAAGATATTTGTCAAATTGGAGGAAATTAAGTTTGAGGATTTTTTTTTTAATTTATAGGTGTCCTTAGAATGAGTTATGAGTGATTTAATTTACCATTTTTATAGAAAATTGTTGTGTTGTTTTGAAATTTTTTTATAAAACTAATTAATTATTATTTTTTGAAACTATGGAAGTTATTTTAAATGGTCATGTTATTTTTGTGACCATTCATTGAACTTATGCAAATATTTACATAGGGGATAACCAAAAAAAATTTAGTCGCTCTACTAGGGTTTCAGCTTGCATGTTAGGGTTCTCAGGTTCACCTCTTCTGCAGATGTCATGGCCACCATTGATGGAGGTTCCCAACCGCCCTCCTCCTCTGTGCTCCCTCCTAAAATCAAATCTTTCATGAGCCTGGTTCCCAACCGCCCTCCTCCTCGCCTTTCAAAAAAGAGTCTCCATATACATGAAGTTGTCAAACACCATTTTCAGAATTATGTATTTAAGCCGAATTCTCCATTTGATAAATTTGTAGCATTTATCTGCTGCTACAAACAACTCATTATTTTATGCTGCATGCTTTCAGTCACAGCATTCCTTCCTATTTTTTAAGCAACAGTTAAGCCAGATTTCTCTTTTTTGTGAACATAGGTAGCTTGTTCCATTAAAATAGTCCTTTTAGCGGAATATAAGCAAATTATATCACCTATATTGGTCCAAACTTGGGCATGATTGTCTCCTTGAACTATTAAATGGCTCCTTTTGGTATTTTAAGGACAAAGAGGCTTCTATGTGGTCTTCTGGACTGTTAAATGGCTCCTTTTGATTTGACTTCCATGCATTGCTACTTTGTTTAGAAACGAATAGTGTTTGCACTAAATATGCTTATTTTTTTGTGGGTAGCCTAGCCTAACTAAATCCAAAACAAAATTGAGCCACATCAACCATGGATCCTTCGTAAAGCACACATACTGTTGCATTACCTCATTCCTTATTCTGCTTATAGACAACTTGTAATCAAGTGAAACCTTGGCCATATATAATTGAGTATGAAGATGTATGGGTATCATAAATAACATATACATTACATGAGCACATTGTTGGTGGGATGTTTCCAAAGGCCATGAAAAGGACTTGAATTAAAGATGTATTGAAGCCATGTGAGTGGCACAACCATAGTGTCTAAAGCCTAATTTCATTGTATCGACATTGTTTCTAATGGACCTTGGATTTGTGGGGATACCCTTATCTTGTTCTCTTCATGATTTAAAGGTTTTTCTAATGACCATATAACTTAGTTATATTTCCCTATGTGTGTGGAGTTCTATGAGAATAGGAAGGGAAGAATACCAAAAGTAAACGAGGAAGGTGAAATGTAGAAAGGAAATAGAAAGCCAAGCCTAATTTGGAAATGATTTGCATTGTTGGGTTACCCTAAAGGAAGAAGGGAAGGAAGGGAAGGTGTTTGCTAATATTATATTATGGAAGGAAGGATTAGAAAAAGATTGAGGCTAAGAAGGAAGAGAAAAACAAGGGTACATAGCAATCTAGGAAACCTTTTATGGGGACATTCATGGTAAGGAAGACTAGAAAAATAAAAAAAGGACACTGTAGGGGTTGGATAAATGAAGAAGGTAGGCTAAATAGATGTTAAGGGGGCACATAACATAGGAGAAAAGGACACAATCATTCACTAATACTATAGGCACATTAGTCAACCCAAAAGGAACCACCACAAACCCACAATTCTCAAACCAAAATGTAAAAGCTGTTTTCATGATATTTTCATCCTTTATTTATAGATGATCATACCCCAATCATAGATCAATATTAAAAAACATTATGGCCCCTTTAATACAATAAAAAATCCATAGATATAAGGAAAGGGATATTGGTTATATATGGTGGCCTTAATATTCAACTCTATGTAATCTATACACAACATCTGGGATCCATCCTTCTTCCTCACAAAGATAATTGGTGTTCCCCAAGGTGACATGCTAGGTTGGATCAACTCTAAATCCAAAAAATTCTTCATATGTATCTACAACTAATGAAATTCAAGCATGCGGGAATTGAATAAGGGAACTTATATGGTCTTTGGTTCAACAAATAACACCAAATCACATTTGGGAGGAAACCCATGTAACTCTTCAAGAAAAACATATGGAATTTCTTACAAGATGGGATACTGAGTCAAAACTATGCCACCGCAATATGCATCTAGTAGCCCTTCTTGGGACTTATTTTCAACTAAAATAATGATACAAATTGCAAGGATACAACCATGTTTGTCCCTCTCAAGACCTTTTCCTTCCCTTCATCAACTAAGAAATTAAGTAACTTTCTTATGTAATCTAGCACAAACGAATGCACCTACAACCAATCCATTCCTATGATTACATCATAAGATCCCATTGTTTTCTAACACTGGGCTATTTGAGAGGGAAAATAATTAGATCGACTCATTAAATAGAAGTGCATTTACCAGATTATATATTAAACCATAGTAAAATTATTCAAAGATCCATTATCATGGATTGTTTAGTGAGATGCCTAGTACTATATTTATGAATTAGAAATATTACCAATATTCTATCCCAATTAGAGGTAATCGTCTTTATTATGGAGGCTGATTCAATTAGTCAATTAGTGAAGAATTTATAGAGTTTAATAAAATATTGGATAGGATTTATGTTGATAAAGAGTAGTGATCCTTTCTCATAATAATGCACACTCTGCAGCCTACAACCTTCCATATTATCTAGTTTCTTATCATCTCTCACCATTATCCACTACCGAGGATGAATCCCCCAACCACTCTTTATTTTTATTTAAGATAAAGTTTTGTATCTTAGTTGTGAGGATCAATCCTCACCGATTAAAGAAAGTTTGGAACTTAGAGCCCTAGATTCATGGTGAGGATGGTTGAATAATATGGTGGGAAAACTCTAAATGCTCAACACAAATCAAAATCACTCTAAATGGTTTCATAGCTCAATTATGTTGCTCATTTTTAGATATAGGTCTTGAGATCTATTCTCCACGTGTCCTTGAATGACTCTTTTATGCAATTTAAAGCTCATCGTAAAATCCAATCCAAGGCTCAGATTGATCTTTATGTGAATTTAATCTTACATTTAGTTGTATTTCTTTTGTTACGAATGGGCATGCTTCCTTTATGAGTGAATGAAGAGCTAGTTTTGTTCTGGGTGAGTGGTTCATTTGAAAATTGGTTCCTTTGTATGGCCTTCCAATGGCTAGGGGACACAGCTATAAATCGAAAAACAAAGGAAAAATTTCCCAAATGCACTTTGGGTTACTTCATTGGGGTCGATGGGCTCAAACCTTCCATAACCATACATGATTTCTATATAGGTGGTCTCTTTAGTCAACACTGGCCCCATGTTTCCTTTTATAAATTACTTATTTCAAAGAGAAAATTAAACCATCACACTCAATTCCTTTTATACTTTCATATTTTTAATATGACATGTGGACCATGATTTACCCATTTGCATTCGTGTCAGAGACTGGATATGTAGGCTAGGTTATGCTATTGTATGCACTTGGGGGTTATTATTAAGACATGTAGATGGCCCTTTAGAATTTGATCCTATTATTCCCCTCAAGAAGAGTACGATCAATTTTCAATACCCATGTGGGCCTTCAAGTCCCTCAACTCACAAGATTTCTCAATGGATCACTTTCCAAGGGATCTACAACCTTCATTGTCTCCCCTTAAAATCTTGGGAAATGTTTACCAAACATGATCTCATACAAAACTGCTAAGAAATATTCACACAAATGTACTACTATGCTTGGTTTTATATCAAAACTAGACATTTAACCATATTTTTCAATAACAAAAACCATATGATGTGGTATGTTCTAGAAATGATCATAGACAAAGACATGGCCATCTGCATTTATGAGACCTGTACAAGATGCCATTAAGGCAATTATTTTCATTGGAGCATGCCACAATTTCTTTGTGTAGTAAAACATCAAGGAACTAACATACATAGATGTTCATCACTTGCTAATTCATGGAAATAATTTTTGTAACCACAAATTTTAGGACTCCCCTCCATGATGCATTTTTGGGGACAATATCTTTCTTGAAAAACATGTATTTTCAATGTGTTTTCTCTGCATTCTTTGTGTCACCCTACTATATTCCCATCTTCATTGCATAGAGCATCAAGTTGGACATTGAGGCCAACCTTGTATTATACTTCAAGCAGTCAAGGTGTATCATTGTACAACATACAACAACTTTTTCTAGAACTTAACTCAATGAGGTCTTTGAGCAACATGCTGGCTCTAAATTGATTCCCTTGGCCTTGAGTAGGTGGTTTAAAAATTTATGTCAAATAAGTGTATACCATATACCATCAAAAAACTAAGGACCCACATTAGAGAGAGAGACGAGGTTGAGATGCATTGTGCACATTATACTTGGTTGTCAGTTCACATGACACATGATTAGGAGCTGGATTGGGTGTTGAGCCCAATGTGGTTTGGGTTTTGGAACTTAACTTGGTTGGTATAACATGGGAGGTACTAAAGCATGGTTGTCTTGTGAAATAATATAGAGATTGGATAAGAACTAGTTTAAGTAGGAAATATGTGGTTCCTGGTACCAATTGCGGGTTCCCATTGGAATGGAGGACATTGTTGATTCATGGTAGGAAAACAACAATTTTTAAAATTTGTTCTTCGTTACTCAACCCTTATTGTTGATATTTCTGTGGGTTTGTAGACTCAGAAAGATCAATTTAAAATGTAATTGTTCCTTGAGAAATATGGACTCATATCTTGTTTGATTTATGGGTAGATCCATTGCAATAAATTCAACTCTTTAATGCCGATCCCAAAAGTGTGGGTTTGTTAACCATGTCAAATAGGGCATCTTGATATATTTAGTTTTCCTCAATGGTGGATATCCTTTTAAATTGAGACCTATATCAAGCCGTATATTGAGGCTGAACATGCCCATGGTTAGTTGCAATAATTTATAACTATTTAATAAGAGGATCCACCACATGAAATTCTTCATTAAAAGGCAGAAATGAAGAAGTCGAGCAACATTCCACATTGCTTGTAGAATCGGGATGCCGCATAGTCATCATTTTCATCATCATCCTTGTCATCATCACCATATTAAATAAAGTCACATACATAAAACATTATTGCCATCATTAATCGTATTAAATAAATTCACATATATAAAATATCATTACCATCATCATCATCACTCCAAAATTACAATTTATATACCTAAATTCTAGTAATGAAAAATAAAAAATATTTGGCCTTCTAAAACACACATGTAAAAAGCACAATAAATACACAAATACTAAAAATAACATTTAAATAAAAAATAATAAAAAATAAAACAAAATCATAAAAAAAAACACAAAATCATTAAAAAAACTCAAAATCAAAATGCACAACAAAGAACAAAACCTCTTCCCAGTATGCAAGCCCGACTGCCATCCCTCCCCAACTGCTCTTCCTGTGTTTATGAGTTCTGCGGTATAGCTAATAATACTCTACCATGATTTCTGCATGCCCGACAGCTCCTCATACCTCTCTAATTAACAGTTCTATGGCATAGCTAAGAATACTCCATGTAACTGAATCGCTGGGACGAACAGTGACTGAGAACATCTGATGCCCTAGCACCGAAATGTTGACACAACACATAGAACTCACAATGAAAAAGCGTTGAGAACCCACGGTGATAGAGAGCTGAAGTATTGAAGAGGACCAATCTATTCAAATCTGGATCAAGCCTAATCAGGTCATCTTTATTGAGAATGCATGCTATGTATTTGAAGTAATGTCTAAAAAAATTGAATACTGCCTAAATAGTTTCTAGAGTTAATGAAGATTGCAACTTTTCCTAATGTAATTTCTCTCAGCACTATCCATACAATTGAGTGAACAATACTCAAAGCCTGGTCAAAATTTATCGTGAATGATGTTAGTCATGAATCGTGAATGCTGTCAGTCCCCAATCGTGAATACTATCAAGAATCATGATTTGTGAATCATGAATAATGTTTTTGAGCTCTCTAATACCGTGAACATTAATTGCGTCATGAGATTACTGCAGTCCCCAATCATGGATGTGATAATCATATTGCATCACTTGAAGGGATTCCTCTATGGAGGCTTATTACCAACTCTTTAGAGTCCAAAACATGTCGAGCCTGTAGGTTTTGTATTGATATTTAGAATAGATCTGTATCTGGTTGTATCCATTGAAACCATCAAGGAAAGAAAATAATTTCTTCCCTGACAGTGCATCAAGAACTTGGTTTATAAATGGCAAGGGGAACTGATATTTTTGTGTCACTTTATTGAGCTCTCGATAATCGACACAAATCCTCCATTTGTATTTCTTCCTAGGAACAATGAAAAGAGGTGAAACCCATTCAATGTCAGATATTGTGTAGATTAACTTAAGATCTAACCATTTTTGGAATTCTTGTTTAACAACATCTCTTAGCAAAGGGTTTATCCTTATTTGAGGTTGATGGGTAGGTATACAATATTTATTTATGTAAATATGATGGGTACATATATCAGGATGAGAACCATTCATGTCCATGTAATCCCATGCAGAGGATTCATTGTTTGCTTGTAGGACTTGTAACAAATTTTCGGTCTGTGAGGAAATCAAATCTAGGTTGGCATTCAATTTTTTTCTTATATCTGTTTGAATTGGGGCATAATTATGGATGACTATGGTAGGTATGAATTATTCTTCTCCCAGATATAGTTCAACATTTACCTGAGCATCATTGTTCATTGCGGATTCTAAGAGTCGGTAAACAGGATGATATATAGAACATGGATTACTGATAAATTGTTGATACCGTCATATTTTGTCTTGTACTTAAAATACAAATATTTATCAATTGTAAGGATGACATGCACATTTTAATCTTCAAATTTATATTTATCCCATAAATAATTCTCACACGTCATGCTGCACTTTGTTGGTTGATAAAGAATTAAGTTTCTGGTGAGGTATACATGGGAAATTATCATATTCCCTGATCTACATCTCATGTATGCATTGAACATGGCTAGCCATGCCCTTCCCAATATCATATGATGGCCCTCAAGACAAGATATCATTTGTAGTAATAGGAAATCCATTGGATACTCCTAGGATTCCACAGAAATGATTACACCATCCGGGATTATCTCTATCCTAATAGTGGACAAATTGGTAAAGTCTAAGACTATGGGGGTTGGTCTAATATTTGAAAGGATGAGTGATTCCCAAGTTTCTTTGGTCATGATATTAATGGTTTCTCCCATATCCACTAATGTATTGGAAATATTTTACCTTGGATATGAAAAATCATTATTGGGTTCTTGGGATCATCATATTTGACAAGTGCGACTCTACCCTAGGTCTGAATCCATGAGTTTCCTCCCTGGATTTATGAGGCTCAATTCATTTACATATTTGGTGTAAACTAGAATGATCCTTATTTCTTGTAACAACGACATTCTGATGCACAGGTTTTGAGTTTCTCCCAATGATCGAACTTAGGATGTGGAAGCACCTTGGCTATAGCCAATCTTCCTGGGTAAAATAGAGTAAGAACTTGTGTTTGAATTAGTCCAATAACAACCACATGTTTCATAGTTTCTAATAATCCAGGAGTTACACCAAGGGTGTAATCCTCACCTTTTTCATGATGACGCTCTATTTTAGAAGGTAGGGTTTCTTCCTCAAGTTGTTTGGTGATCATATGTAAATTATCCTCCTAGACCTAAGGTGCACATTGTTACACTCTAGAGGGTTGATGTTAGAGGATAGGAAGGTTGACATTTAAGTTTTTTTAACTGTATACTTATTTGGATTCAGGTTGGATTGCATTGGAAATTGAGGTCCTATTACATGAGCATTCATTGGAGCATTCAATGGAAGTTGCAATTGTGGTTGCATAGGTAACTGTGAAGGTAATTATGGTTGTTGTATTGGGAATTGTTTTTCCAGAGAAGGGAGGACTACACTATTTTTGTGACCAAAAGAGGCTTTGGATTGATTAATTCGACCACTGTACCCATGGTGAAGGGTACTGTAAATTTTAAGGATTTTTTCATGCCAGAGTTGGAAATTATGTTTCTCGAGGACCATATTTATTATTATAAACATTAAAAAATGCAGAAGAGTCATGGTTCATACCTTGTGGTTGAGCTTTCCATGGATTATTCAGGGATAAAAAGTAGGATGGCTCAACTTACTAGTCCCTTGGTACACTTATTTTACTCATAGGAGTTATGGGCATGATTTTGTAGGATGATCCTAATCCCACCCACAAATTTCAACAGTTTTCAATAAAAATTCCTTTGAGGAATGTTTTTTTCTACATTGTGGGAAGAAAATAGCAAGTTCCTTCTCAGTATCAAATTTGTCTTTTATTACCTTGAAAAAAATATAGCTGGGAAGATAATGTGTTGAGTATATCAGTCTTAAAATCCTTTAACAAGATTCCAATCTCCACATAGGTTACTCCTCCATTGGATAACTTCATGGCTCTGTTGGAAAAGACTTTGATTCCTAGTTTGCTTATAGAATCTTCCCATGAGAATATTTTTCATAAGTAATAGACTATCTCATAAATTTCTTTTGATATATCATCTTTTACCACTAGGTTCCCCATATCCAGCCATTCATCCTGCATCCCTCAAATTAAAATTGTCTTCAAGATGTCACCACCTAGAGTGTTGTGTGGATACCTATGCAAATTAGATTGAAAACACTCTACATAGTCCTCCAGGTTCCCTTCTTCCTTCTGTGTCATATTAAATGTATCCTCCCTCAACTCTCAATATTTGTAATGCTCTTGGTAATTCTCAAGAAATGAATTCTTCATTTCATCCCAAGAGTTTATGGTACCATCACCAAGTCCCATAAACTATATTAAGGATTCCCCTTTCAGGGTAGTAGGAAACAGTTTAAGCTTATGAAAATATGTGATATAGTCATATCTCCTATATATCACATTGAGTTCGAATAATAAAGAATTTGTATCTTCAATAGTTGTTCTATGGAAATTAGGAATAGTTGATAATGAAATGGGATTCATAGGTGCACCTCCATGAGTATCATGACCTAGGATCATTTTCAACTTTCCCACTCATGCCCTGGTAAACTTGTTTTTCATTGGGAATGCCCATAAGATTCAATGTAGGAGATTGAACACGGAAGATTAGGATTTAGGTTATAAGCCTAGTTATCAAGGTGATGATGGAATCAAAGGTTGGCATAAATGACCACATGATGCCAAACTTGCACCTTCCATGATTATTTCTATCACCAAATATTGACCGTCCACTTTCGTAGTTGTGTTTGTCCCTGTCTAAGAACTATCCTTATAAAATCTAAAGCATATGGATATGCTTCATCTATTGATATGCAGTGAGACTAAGGCCAACTCAGCCTGTAGTTGTAATCATATTTAATTGGCCTAAAGCTACAAGTCCTAACCCCCCTGAAGCTACAAGCCCTAATCCCTAGTGGCATTCTCAAACATACACTTTTGGAATTGAAAATTGCACTTTAGAAGGACTATTTTTGTGCTTTAGAAAGGATAATTTGAGAAAATTTTAGTCCATATTATGTTGGATTTTTCCATATTTAATGAAATGGAGGTTATATCATGAAATTTCATAACAAACTGGAAACATAGGAACAATAATCACACATGACCCATGAATGGGATGAAAGGTTTCCTCAAGGGGATTTCATTAAATCAACATGGAAATTACATTGGAGAATGAGATATATGGAGGTACAAGAAGAATATACAAAATTACAATAGAGATTACATAATACTATAGAAAAAAGTTTGAATCTGTTTGGCCCAAACACACCAAAAGAGTCATAAGCTCTATCTTCTAATGTTTCTGTGATCAAACAAAAATTGGAAGGAGTTACACTCTGCTTCCAAAATATGTGATCCATTTCTTGTGATAATTTTGTCCTTCTTAAAGTGCTCCTACATTTTCCTGTTACAACTATATCTTATTGACTTCTTACTAGCCATTTATGCTACCAACAAATAAACCAACCAAACCTAAATCTGTTATGTTTATATTAAACTATTGTAGTTCCTACTGATATGTCCTCCACCATAAGTTCTAAGATAGCAACTAAACTTTTTGTTGAGATAGATACTAAGGCAGTTGTTGAACTAGAATTTATGGAAGCTATGATGACGAATCCCATGAATCTCCTTAAGGTATAACCAATAGATCCTACTGAGCAGATGTTAAGGCATTGAACTTGGAAATATTCTTCCAATTATTTTCCACTAGGTACTCAGACATCTTCATCTCCCAAATTCACATATCTAGGTTTTTGTTACGACTGTAAGAGGATGGTAGCAAATTTCTGAAAACAGAGCAAATATTAAAAAGTAGCCTACAAAGTTCCATTCATATTGGGTAATAATGAAATGTAGTTTTGGGTCAGTATTGCTTCTATCAAATCCTAGGCTAAGTGTTTTTCCTTTTAGGGGAGACTTCCATGAATGCCTCTTAGTGAGGTGATCAACCTATTTCTACAACTTAGCCCTGTGGTCTTTTAAATTAGTGATCATTGCATCCCTCTTTTCTATCATGTTCTTTAAAATGTACACTTCTTCCTCTCGATTTTGGAGGTCCTCCTTGATTTTGCACAACTCATCTTCCTTAATGTTCATGTTGGCTAGAGTGTCATTTGGGTTAGTTGTTGCAAATGCAAGCAATGTAGCACCTTTAGCACAAACCAAGTTGTAATTTCTTGTTTTAAGCCATTATTCTCTTTCTCTAGCTTCTCTATTTTTAGTTTGCATTCTTGGGAAATATTAACCATATAATATTTTCTTCCTAAACTTCCAACATCTCTGCTTTCTGGATATGTTCAATGGTAGGGACTTTTAGCTTATTATTGATAATTTGAACCTTTTTTTCTTTCAATAAATTATGTCTAAGGGTACCGTCTAGTGGGATTATTCCCATTTCCACTACCTTTTTCTCCAACTCTATGATTTGAAGTTGTTTGGAATTATTTGCCACTTTTTCATTTCTTAGTAGCCTCTCTAGTCTGTTAACTATGCCTTGCATATTGTTAGCATTCATTGTATACTTTAGCATGTATATAGAAACAATCTCTCTTATATATAGATTCCATTCAATATTATATGTAGGGATGAAGGGATACATATTATAAGTGAAATGATTGTCCTTGTACCTAACTAGAGTTGGGATTACGCCTAAAGTGGTTGGATCTAGATCAACCATATTAAAGGTCCCTTGCTTCAAATTCACTGTTGATAATAACCTAGGATGTCCTATTAAAGATATTTAAAAGAAAAATCCACCTGCTAACTTTATGATTGAAAGCATCATGAGATTTCCAAATTTTCTGATACCTCATCCATTGAATGACCAGGTCTCCAAGCCTCCATGTTTTACTTAAGCAGGTGGAAATGTCAATCAGATCATGAATATCCCCTGTCTCATAGATATAAACAAGCTTTTCACAACTCCATATCCAATTCCTACATACTAGGCTGTCATGATGAATCTCTATTCCATATGGACAATTTTCTGGAATCATGTGCCTGAGACCCTCTAAAACAGCCTTGTCTTTTAGTAGAAATGTTAATGAACAACACTCTTGATTACATTGTTGGTTATATTGTTAGAAACACTAGATGAAAAATTTATATTTACCTTATCTAGAAGAATGACTTGTACAATATAGAAGAATGTGCCTTTTGTTATCAGAGGCATTGTTTTTTTCATGCTATCATTCCTCAGTCCACCACTCAAAAACACTTCTCTTAAAGCAAAATTTTCACATGTTTCTAAGGTTTCCTACATGTGTTTTAAGAGAAATAGTTATGTTTTCTAGGACCAAGCAACTGGGTTTCTTGACATCGAAAAATAAGCACATGAATGCCAATGGAAAAAATTGTGCATTAACATATAATCTGTTTTGATTGTTTGGAAGCTATCATTATATATATTTCATATGTGGCATACTTTCGTTTCATTGCCTAGAAATTATACTCTTGTTGTTTGTGCAGGTTCTAGAGACTGTTGATACACTAGGAGAAGTGATAGAAAGTGTTGATTACTATGTTGATGGGTGTACAATCTTAGAAGGCAACTTATTTTGTAGGTAAGAACAGTCTCTGATGAATTTTTATGGTTTTTCTATCTCTCAAGGTTGATCCAAATAATGGTTGTTATAACTCATAAGTCACAACTAAGGATCTAAGGTTTCTCTTTCTCCTTTCTTAGTGGATGTTGGTAAGATATACTAATTTTCTTATTTGATGTTGTTATTGTGCACCTTAAGCAAGGAAAGTTAGGGCTTTACTTGCATCTTGTCACTTGACTTGCTTTGATCCACCTGGAGACAATGTTCCCATGCTTGATCAAGAGTCCTATTAGGTTTGGACTTAGGCACCATGGATACGAATCAAGATTGGCAGAATTAAATGATTGGCATACTCTGATAAATGTATGACATAATTAGATGATTAGCATGCCCTTATAAATGTATGGCATAATCTAGCAGATTGATTTAAAATCTTAAAATTGAACCTTTCATAGTCTAGCAGATTCATAAAAATATAATAAAATATGGAAGTATGATATAGAAAAGAATATCAGAAGCATATACTTGGACTGTGAACATACCTCCTTCACACAGCAACAATGCAGCCTCCTTGAGTCCTTCACATGGAAAAAACATAGCCAATAAAACACTACAATGTGAACTCAGCCTCTTTAACAGACTGACAAACACACTTGTGAATAAAAATGCTCCCCACAGTCACGTTTTCAATGAATAAGACAATGAAATGGGAGAGTATTTATATTAAACATTGAATTTAAGGTTTTTGCTTCCATTTTTGCCTTTTAAAATCTATTTTAACTGCCACATTTCCATGCTGGGTTCCACTTTTGTGTTCTGGATTGGAATTTTTATTATCAGGGAGAGATTTGTGTGTTTGGACAAGATTCCAAGTCCCAACTCTCTACGCAAGTGTGAGCCGAGTACTCTTCTCAGTGGAGACTCATGTAGAACAGGAGGGATTCGGGAGTCTACCATGAGGCAAACATCACTGGTCAAACATCCTTGTATATAAGCTAGGGCACTCATAGCTCTACTTTTCATGGAATAAAAGTAGCATAGATCCATCTTAAGTAGTGACCTATTCAACTAAGAGGGATCCAATCCAAATACTGATGGTGAGAAGCTGGAAGTGCAGTCTTTTTAGACCTCTTAGCTTAAAAGATCGAAGGTTAGGATTGCTTATGCTTTTGTGAGGGGATCTACTTTTATGTGTGTGAGGGGGAGTTATTTTGTTCCAGGCCAGGGGCAGAAACAGAAGTTAAAATAATATTTTCATTAGGAACAACTTTTTCTGGGCTGGGCATGTTCATTGGAAAATTCTTAACTGTAGCATCAGAATTCTTTGTAGCTGACAGTTCAGTCACAGTAGTGAATTGTGAACCAAATATGTCTCCTCTAGCAGCCACTAAAACAGCTAAAGGAGTTGAGCCATAAATTCTCTCAGTAGCAGATGATGTTAAACAAGAAGATTTCATTTGTAGAGCGTCCAATGAAATGAGGCTAGTTTCTTCAGCCCGAGCGAAAGGTTTGATAGATCCAATGTCCCACCAGACTGTGCCATAGTTGGAAAATTTTGACTTGAATATGTATGCACAAGATCAGACCTCACAGAAGTATCATTTGATGATGATACACCTGCCACTAAAAATGACGTGTTTGGCTGCTGATGTAAATTAATTAAGTGGCCATATGATCCTACTGGTATTGCTGAGTTGGAATTTAGTTTGTGAGGACTGTTGAAAGCAAAAACAAAGATTCTACAGGAGCCAAAACAAATTTCCAAATGAATACAACACCCTATTATGGATATTCTGGAAACCACAACATACATAAATCCTAGTTGCAGGTCACGTCTTTTATTTTTCATGTCTCTTTCTTTCCAACTCAGGCTACAAGGTACTGAAAAAGATTATTTGAATTTAGGACATTATTGTTAAGTAATTTATATGAGTCAGTTAGGTTCCTTTCAAGGGCTTCAATTGTGTTTCATTTAATTCTAGAGGTAGAAAGCTAAGATGATTGGTCAACTCCAGCAAGATACAATTTTATTCGAAATGCATAAAAAGCTATGAAACATGACACAGCCATATAGGCCTCCGTGTCCGTCTCCAACGGGTCGGGCATGTGACATGACCTGACAAATGTCGGAAATGAGTTTTAATGTGTCCTAAAGCACTTGACATGTTTTGGGCACATGTCAGGATAGAAAATGAAAGATAAGGAGAATACCACTTCTAAGGCACTAACAGACACACCTCCAATAAGCAAGATAGTGACCATACAATCAAAATCAGTCTTAAAAATAATGACCTGATACCATTACTATTTCATTTGCAGAGCCTCCAATGAAATGAGGCTAGTTTCTTCAGCCCGAGTGAAAGGTTTGATAGATCCAATGTTCCACAAGACTGTGCCATAGTTTGCAAATTTTGACCTGAAGATGTATGCACAAGATCATACCTCACAGAAGTAGCATTTGATGATGATACAACTGCCACTAAACTGACGTGTTTAGCTACTGATGTAAATTAATTGAGTGGCCATATGATCCTGTTGGTATTGCTAAGTTGGAATTTAGTTTGTGAGGACTGTTGAAAGCCACAGGCACACCGGATTGTGGAGGTTTATAAGTTGAATATATTGCTGACAAAGTATTAGTGTCAGAAGTTAGTTTAACAGTCCCAGTATTTGTGTGGGAATCCAGCTTTGTGCCCTTTGGACCAAATTTCAACTCTTCATGAGTCTCAGGAAGCTAGCAGTTGCTGCAACACTGGAAAGGTAGTCCAATAGATGGGTAATGTACAAGTAAGGACACTTGAGCTCATGTACGTTGAATTCATGATATTATCACAGGTTCAAACACTGGCCCATAACAAAGGATTAATTTTTTTTTAACAAGTCTCCCTCACTAATAAGGTACCTAAAAAACAATTGATATTGGATATTAAATGCTACAAATAGGAGGACTATGAGAAAAAAGCTCCCAAAAGAGATTGCTAATTAAATTTTAAAAATTGATATTCCTTTAAGGCATTGAAGGACTCCTTGAACAATGTGTTATGGGAAAACAGAGGTTGCCAGATAAGAGGCAACAATTAGAATTCTGATCTCTAAGGAGTGTGGGAATAAACTTCTACTATCTAGTGGAATTCTGATCCATAGTGATCATACAAATTCCTCCAAAAGATGGACCTAAAGAGTAAAATATCTTGGGGAGAAAACAGATATCATACAAGAATACTTTAAATTTATTGGTTGGAAATATTGAAAAATGACAAGTAGGAACACTTGGTTTGGTAAATCCAGGAGAGCTATTGACATGAGAAATTGTATCAAGAGACACTAACCAGCATCCCATTGGCACACCCGCAATCACTAAATAAGCATGCCAACTATCACCAAACTTTTATCACAAAATAAGCATGTACTTTTAAATAAAAGGATAAGATGTGAGTTCTTCAAACAACTGGACTTCATCAACAGTTGTGTAATAAATAAAAGGTCGTTCCAACAGCTGGCTGATTAGATGTCAATTCAGCCTAGGCCAGGTGCTAGAGAGTAGGAGAGTTATCCTCAATTCAAGTTTCTCACAACATTTTACTAATCAGAAAGATTGGTATATTGATTTTGTTGAGGACAAATCCAACTCTAATTCTGTATTCGAGTGGTGGAGAAAATGCAGAGTTGAGAAGTGGGAAAGTTCAAATGAGAGGTAAGAGGTTGTTATTTATGACGATGTCCCTGGTTCACAGAAAAAATTATTTTCTGTTAGTTGGATGATGAAGCATAGCCCACAGTTCAATGTTTTCCTTCAGTAATAATCAAATTTTAATTGCTGACAAGAAGTGCAAGAAGATGATTTATTAGTGCCAAAGATCAGGGTTTTATCAATTGGTGGATGGTAAAAAAAAGTTGACAGTTAGCAGATTCATTATGATTTATCTGTTCATTTTCATGAAAGAGAGAAAGACGCTTAAGGAGGGTGAATAGGAGGCAATGAAGTAAAATGGTGCTTTCTCAAAGAAGAAAACACAAAACTTTGATATCTTGAAGCACCAAGATGTTGAAAATTTGATATTTTGGAATAAGTTGCAAACGGGTTAAACGGGTTGTTTTTATTTAGGGGGTATAGGGTGGTAACCAAGCTGAGTAACCAGGGATATAAGCCAATCCAAGTAGCCAAGTGAGTAGCTATGGATCCAGAGACTTACTAGTCAGCTATGGAAGTGGGGGAAAGGGTCCAAGGGCATTCCTACCCATCAGAGGGAAACTTTATTTTTGTTCTGCAACCTCTCCCTCCTAGCATGTAACCCTAAAACGAGAAGGTTTTGAAATATGTATGTCCTCCCCCACAAAAAAAACATGGATTCTTTGGGTTTTATATAATTTTTTACACGGGTAATGAGCGCTCAGGATAACCCATTGAAATGAAAAGTTACACATATATATAGTCTGAGTTCGAGTTTAGCTCCGCAAGAAACCATAACCTCCAGTGCTAAGAAGGCAGCTTATGTATTGGACAAAGTTGAAGATACTTACTTGGGGGATATTGCTAAGTTGGCCAGGAATCCTTTAGGAAAGATTTCACAATTGTCTTGTGGGGATCATTTTCGACTATAAATTAGCAGTAAGAAGACATAACCTTTGAATATGGGCTGAATCTAAGGGTTGAAATACATTTTTGGGCATGTTTCAGTTTTAAAAGGTGATGAATAACAACATTAAACTAGCTTTGGTAAGTTCTAGTCTAATTTTGGGAATGAGTTTTAATTTTGGGAATGAGCAGGAATGGTAAGAGAACTCATTTCTCATTTACAAACTATTTGGAGGGGTTTTGAGTGCATTGTGTGCCCCAGAGTAACAATATAAAATTTTGATATAGCCTTTTGCATTAGAAAAGGTGACAAAAGTATAAACAATAGTCATAAAATCCTTAAAAAATCTAGGTTTGATGTGTGTTAGGGATTAATGTAATGAAACGAAAGCCCTATAGGGGGTGATTTACCTGTGTGACCATTCATGCCTTCTTTGGAGTATTGTTCAACTTGCATGGGGCACTCATGGAAAGTTTGGATAGGTTTGCATGGTAGATTGTGAAGCAATTGTTGTAGTAGCATTTGGATCCTTTAGTCAAGTTGAATCCTTGAATCATTACACAAGTGGAATCCAACAAAGCATTTGCTCCATATATCTATGGAATTTAAATTAATAAAGGTGGACAATATGGAAGTTTATGAGAATTTTTGGAGCTTGGGTCTCCTTTTGTTCAGTATATGTGACTTCAGGAAATAAAATTATAAAGATAACCAGCAGGTTTTCTAGTTCTTCTCATAGAGATGAATATTTCAATTTGGAAATGTCCTATATGCTTGGAGGGGAGGTTGGATGAAACTAGTAAATACTTTTTTGTTGTTGTTTCAAAAGTCTTAGCTTTATAAGTCAATATAATGCACAAAGAGTAATCCTTTACATCATTGAATTTCCTCTTACCACCATAATGAGGAAGGCAATCATATCCAACTGGGCTGTAATAGTAGATGACACAATGTACTCTCCTAGAAAGGAATGAAATCTAACTCCAGCTAGATTTTCATCATGGTGTAATGTATTTGATAACAATGTGGCTGTGTTAGATGGAAAACTACCTTATGAAAGATAACATACATTAGATTTACTGACCCAGCAATGTTTTAAGAACAAAAACTAACTCTAGGTAGATTTCCATCATTGTGCATTGTGATTGATGACAATGTCATTGTGCTAGATGAAAAGCTTCATTATAAAATCTAACAAACATTAGATTTCACTCATCGTGCAATGATTTAAGGACGAAATCTAAATCCAACTTGATTTCCATCACGGTGCAATGTGATCAATGACGATGTGTTGTGTTAGATGGAAAATTACGTTATGAAAGCTAACCTACATTATCTTTCACTCATTGTGCCATGTTGTTATAAGGAAAGCTAACTCCAGCTAGATTTGCATCATGGTGTAATGTATTTGATGACATTGTGGCTGTGTTAGATAGAAAACTACCTTACAAAAGCTAACACACATTAGTTATTAGTCACCATGCAACGTTTTAAGAACGAAAGCTAACTCTAGCTAGATTTCCAAAATGGTGCATTTTGATTAATGATAGTGTGGTTGTGTTATATAGAAAACTACATTATGAAAGTTAACACACATTAGATTTCACTCACCATGTAAAGATTTAATGTTGAAAGCTAACTCCAGCTAGATTTCCATCATGGTGCAATGTGACAATGTGGTTATGTTAGATGGAAAACTACCTTATGAAAGCTAATACACATTAGCTTTCACTTATCGTGCCGTGTTGTTAAAATAAAGCTAACTCCAACTAGATTTTCATCATGGTGTGATGAGCTAACACACATAAGCTTTCATTTATAGTGCCATGTTGTTAGAAGGAAAGCTAACTCCAACTAGATTTTCATCATGGTGTAATGTATTTGATGACAATGTGATTGTGTTAGATGAAAAACTACATTATGAAGGCTAATAGACATTAGCTCTACTCACCGTGCAATGTTTTAAGAATGAAAGCTAACTCCAGCTAGATTTCCATCATGGTGCATTGTGATTGATGATAATGTGGTTGTGCTAGATGAAAAAATACACTATGAAAGCTTAAACACATTAGATTCCACTCACCGTGCAACGATTTAAGGATGAAAGCTAACTCCAGCTAGATTTCTAACACGGTGCAATGTGATTGATGACAATGTGGTTGTGTTACATGAAAAACTACCTTATGATAGCTAAAACACATTAGTTTTCACTCATTGTGCCCTGTTGTTAAAATGAAAGCTAACTCTAGCTAGATTTCTATCATGGTGTAATGAGCTAACACACATAAGCTTTCCCTTATAGTGCCATGTTGTTAGAAGGAAAGCTAACTCTAGATATATTTTCATCATGGTGTACTGTATTTGATTACAATGTGGTTGTGTTAGATGGAAACTAGATTATAAAAGCTAACAGACATTAGGTTTACTCAGCGTGCAATGTTTTAAGAACAAAAGTTAACTCCAGTTATATTTCCATCATGGTGCATTGTGATTGATGACAATGTGGTTGTTCTAGATGAAAAACTACACTATGAAATCTTACACATTAGATTTCCCTCACCATGCAACTATTTAATGATGAAATCTAACTCCAGCTATATTTCCAAAACGACGCAATGTCCTTGATGACAATGTGGTTTTATTACATAGAAAACTCCCTTACGAAAGTGGACACACATTAGGTTTCACTAATCGTGCCATGTTGTTAAAATAAAAGCTAACTCCAACTAGATTTTCATCATGGTGTAATGAGCTAACACACATCAGCTTTCCCTTATAGTGCCATGTTGTTAGAAGGAAAGCTAACTCAAGCTAGATTTTCATCACGGTGTAATGTATTTGATAACAATGTGGCTGTGTTAGATGAAAAACTACCTTATGAAAGATAACATACATTAGTTTTACTCATTGTGCAATGTTTTAAGAACGAAAGCTAACTCAAGCTATATTTTCGTCATGGTGCATTGTGATTGATGACAATATGGTTGTGCCAGATGTAAAACAACATTATGAATACTAACATACATTAGATGTCACTTACCGTGCAATGATTTAAGGACAAAATCTAACTCTAGCTAGATTTCCATCATGGTGCAATGTGATCAATGACGATGTGGTTGTGTTAGATGGAAAAGTACCTTATGAAAGCTAACACACATTATATTTCACTCATTGTCCAATGTAGTTAGAAGAAAAGTTAACTTTAGCTAGATTTCCATCATGTTACATTGTGATTGATGAAAATGTGGTCGTGCTAGATGGAAAAATACCCGATGAAGGCTTACACACATTAAATTTCACTCACCGTGCAATGATTTAAATATTAAAGATAACTCCAGCTAGATTTCCATCACGGTGCAATGTGATTGATGATGATGTGTTTTTTTTGGAAATCTAGCTCCAGCTAGATTTCCAAAACGACGCAATGTCCTTGATGACAATGTGGTTTTATTACATAGAAAACTCCCTTATGAAAGTGGACACACATTAGTTTTCACTAATCATGCCATGTTGTTAAAATAAAAACTAACTCTAGATAGATTTTCATCATGGTGTAATGAGCTAACACACATAATCTTTCCCTTATAGTGCCATGTTGTTAGAAGGAAAGCTAACTCAAGCTATATTTCCATCACGATGTAATGTATTTGATATCAATGTGGCCATGTTAGATGGAAAACTACCTTATGAAAGCTAGCATACATTAGTTTTACTCATTGTGCAATGTTTTAAGAACGAAAGATAACTCAAGCTAGATTTTCATCATGGTGCATTGTGATTGATGACAATATGGTTGTGCCAGATGTAAAACTACATTATGAATACTAACACACATTAGATATCACTTATTGTGCAATGATTTAAGGATGAAATCTAACTCTATCTAGATTTCCATCACGGTTCAATGTGATCGATGACGATGTGGTTGTGTTAGATGAAAAACTACCTTATGAAAGCTAACGTACATTAGATTTCACTCATTATCCCATGTAGTTAGAAGAAAAGTTAACTCCAGCTAGATTTCCATCATGGTACATTGTGATTGATGAAAATGTGGTCGTGTTAGATGAAAACTACCCGATGAAGGCTTACACACATTAGATTTCACTCACCGTGCAATGATTTAAATATTAAAGCTAACTCCAGCTAGATTTCCATCACGGTGCAATGTGATTGATGACGATGTGGTTTTTTTGGAAATCTAACTCCAGCTAGATTTCCAAAACGACGCAATGTCCTTGATGACAATGTGGTTTTATTACATAGAAAAATACCTTATGAAAGTGGACACACATTATTTTTCACTAATCGTGCGATGTTGTTAAAATAAAAGCTAACTCTAGCTAGATTTCCATCATGGTGTAATCAGCTAACACACATAAGCTTTCCCTTATAGTGCCATGTTGTTAGAAGGAAAGCTAACTCAAGCTATATTTCCATCACAGTGTAATGTATTTGATAACAATGTAACCGTGTTAGATGGAAAAATACCCTATGAAAGCTAGCATACATTAGTTTTACTCATTGTGTAATGTTTTAAGAACGAAAGCTAACTCAAGCTAGATTTTCATCATGGTGCATTGTGATTGATGACAATATGGTTGTGCCAGATGTAAAACTACATTATGAATACTAACACACATTAGATTGCACTTACCGTGCAATGATTTAAGGACGAAATCTAACTCTAGCTAGATTTCCATCACGGTGCAATGTGATCGATGACAATGTGGTTGTGTTAGATGGAAAACTACCTTATGAAAGCTAACGCACATTAGATTTCACTCATTGTCCCATGTAGTTATAAGAAAAGTTAACTCCAGCTAGATTTCCATCATGGTACATTGTGATTGATGACAATGTGGTTATGCTAGATGGAAAAATACCCGATGAAGGCTTACACACATTAGATTTCACTCACAGTGCAATGATTTAAATATTAAAGCTAACTCCAGCTAGATTTCCATCACGGTGCAATGAGATTGATGACGATGTGGTTTTTTTAGATGGAAATCTATCTTACAAAAGCTAACTCACATTAGCTTTCACTCATCATGCCATGTCAGTAGGAAACTAACTCCAGCTAGATTTCCATCATGGTGCAATGAGCTAACACACATAATCTTTTACTCATCGTGCCATGTAGTTAAAACGAAAGCTAACCCCAGCTAGATTTTCATAATGGTGAAATGAGCAAACACACATAATATTTTACTCATTGTGCCATCTTCTTAGATTGAAAACTACCTTATGAAGGTAACACACATTAATTTTCACTTATCGTGCCATGTAGTTAGAAGGAAAACTAACTCCAGCTAGATTTTCATCATGGTGTAATGAGTTAACACACATGGTTTTTACTCATCGTGCCATGTTGTTAGAAGGAAAACTGAATTTAGCTAGATTTGCATCATGGTGTAATGTATTTGATGAAAATGTGCCTGTTTTAGATGGAAAAATACTTTATGAAAACTAACACACATTAGCTTTCACTCACTATGCAATTTTTTAGGAACGAAACCTGACTCCAGCTAGATTTTCATCATGGTGCAATGCGACTGATGACAATGTGGTTGTGTTATATGGAAAACTACCTTATGAAAGATAACACACATTAACTTTCACTTATCATGCAATGGTTTAAGAATGAAAGCTAACTCCAGCTAGATTTTCATCATGGTGCAATGTGATTGATGACAATGTGGTTGTGCTAGATGGAAAACTACCCTATGAAACCTAACACACATTGTGTATTGTTTGAAGAATGAAAACTAACTCCATCTAGATATCCATCATGATGCAATGTGATTGATGACATTGTGGTTCTGTTAAATAGAAACTAACTTATGAAAAATAACACACATTTTCTTTCACTCATCATGCCAAGTTGTTAGAGCGAAAGCTAGCTCCAACTTAATTTTTGTCATGGTCATGGAGTTAGCTTTGGCTCTAACAACTTGGCACGATGAGTGAAAGAAAATATCATGGAGTTATCTTTCGCTCTAACAAATTGACATGTATGTTCAGATAGAATCTCTTATTTGATGACAATGTGGTTGTGCTAGATGGAAAACGACCATAAGAAAGCTAACACATATTAACTTTCATTCGCCATGCAATTTTCTTATAAGGTAAACTAACTCGAAATAACTTTCCATAATGGTGCAATGTATTTGATCATAATGTGGTTATGTTGGATGAAAAATTACCTTATGTAAGCTAACACTATGATTAGCTATTATCATGAGCCATTTAATGATAATAATGATTAGCTATTATAATGACCTCCACAATTGTTTTTGTACATATACTTACAAATAGAATGATGCGTGCATTTATAATATTTTTGAATTCATGTTTTTTTCATTTTTTTTTTCCAGAAACAATGGAGTTTGATGCGAGTAAAATTGCAAAAGAAGCGACTTCAAAAGGTTAGAGTTCTTTATCTTCTTCATATGTATGAATTGAGATGTTATAAAATATGTTTTCATATTACTCTTTAATTGATGCTTTTAATTGTTTTCAAAACTACCGTAATATTTTCTACAAATGTTTTCAGATGCTAAGAACCATGATGCAAATGAAGTTTCAAAGAAATCATCAAGGAAAAGAAAGAATACAAATATGACACTACAAAAGTCTCCAACAGTTGGTATGGCATTTTCAAATTTAGTTATTTACAAATAATTATACTATATTCTAGTATGCAATTTCACACTAGATGAACTTTGATATATCATTATGTGGGTAGTAAACTTCCATAGCACATAAACTTCCTTGTTCTTCTGCATGTGAATGAAAAATTCTTTGTTCTTCTGCATGTGAATTAAAATGATGATGATTATATGGTAGATTATTAATGTTTGATATTTCATGTTTTCTTTAACCATTGCAAACAATTTTTTATACTATTGTTTCCATATACTATTGAATCTAATGCAAATGAAACTACAATTAAAGCATCTAAGAAAAAATGAAAAGCAAGTGGTACACAATCAAAGCCTACTCAAGTTGGTATGGTAGTTTTATATCTTTTTTATTCTAATTTAGTATTGGTAGACTATATGATATTTTCAAATTTTAATAGAATATTAAATGACGATATTTATAATTATAATTTCATTTTGATTTATGTTAATAATTTCTTATTCTCGTTTTCAGAATTGCTCAATTCAAAAGCAAGTGAAATGCCACATCCATCAATCATGCAACGAGAAAGAATTCATTCAAGTCAAAATATTATGAATGCACCAATTTCTACTTCTACTTTTCAAATGATTAGAAAGTATAATGCATCCAATGAATATGAGTTTGTGGGAGATTGGTATGTTCAGATAGAATTTCCTCCAAATATGTTCCATGATATGTGTCTGTTTGGATCCATAGGTGAAAAAGATCCAATTATATTAGGGATAGTTGTTAATTGTTATGCTCATGGTGAGACTGACATTGTCTTTCAAGTGGAGGCTATCAATGGACAAGAAGTAAACTTAGTCTCTTCTCCAGTGGAGTACACAAAATTTAGACCAGATTTAATTGAAGCTTCAAGTAAAGATCCACCAAACAAAATGAAAGAGTCAATGTTTAAGTTGAATAGTTATGAAAGCTTCAATAAATCGGGGTTAAAGAGTTGCATAGATATTTTAGAACGTATCACAAATGTTCTAAAATATCGCAATGTCAAAAAGATGAAAACATCATTTGTGCTTCTTTATTTACATCAAAGAGGTAAATTACCTCATAAAATACAAGAAGGTAGACTTGACGCTCATATTCATGCTTTAAGGAGAATATATTTAAAATATTTGGAAGAAAACATTGCATCAAGTGGTTTCACACCTACTACAAAATTTAAAAAAACTGAGAAAATGGAAACTGAGACAGTGAAACTTGTAGATAATTGTGATGAAATTCATGAATCCTTCAAGGAATGTTATTTATTTTCAAGCTCCTTCAACATAAAGGTGGATGTTAAAAGATGCATAGAAGCACCAAAAGTGTTTAAATTGAGATCACGAGATGATGCAAATGTTCAGGTGTTGGTGAAATATTTTTTAGAAAAAATTCAAACATCATTGCCCGATGCTCTCTTGATTCCATTTGATAAAAATGAGCCCGATCCACTAGTAAACCATGTGAAAATTGTAAATGAGATAGATATAAATGCTATAAATGTCAACTTTTGAATAGTTGATGGCCAACATACCATTCAAGCCGCCAAAGAAATTATAACAAATCCCAAGTATAGTGTATCTGGAGAGACAAAAAAAAGTATAAAGAATGTTCTGCTTGATTCTTGGATCCATCAGTTGATCCCAGTGTTGTGATTCACATTTGTTGTCAATTAAATTCTGCAAATAATGTCTTCTTCAAAACTCCTTTCATTGATTGTGTGCGCTCTGCATGACAGTTCTTAATTGATAATGACAAATTAAAGAAAAGGAGGATTGGAAATTCTAAGACATCGGATGACAAGGTATGTAATTTTAATTATTTTTGCACCTAAACTATTTTAATAATGGATTTTTATTATTATATATTGACTTATTTAATTTCAAAATATTATTCATATTTTCATATATACATTGAATTCTTATTAGTTTATGTTTGTTATTTTTAACAGGTTGACGATGAAATGTTGTGCTCCTTCTTTGATTGTCCACTTTCAAATTTTGCTAATATAAAAATTATTTTATATCTTGATCAACCTGTTTGGGATAAATGGGACACTGTTTTTAATTGTTACCAATTAGGTACATTGGACTGTTCTCCGAGCCAACCTGGTTCTCAAAAGTACAAGATAAATCATCTAAATACTTTGACAGCTACTTCTTTTCGCCCCCTTCAGGGATTAACCATTGAAGAAATTGGCTCTGTAGCAGATAAGATATTGCATGGAACCGTTTGGTTTTCTATTCCATCAAACCATCCAACTGATGCCATAAAGTTAAAAGATTATTGTTCTAAATTGAAAACAAAAAGAACAATCTTGGATGCAATGGTTCAATACTGTCAAAGTCACGATAACAAATTGAATGATAAGGCTTTAAACACATCCAACAATCTTGAGCATTATGAAATAAATGATATCATATTTTCCAATTTCTGTACAACTGTTGAAGGGTCTACTTATGTAAAAGGATGGCGGAAAACAAAAATAGAGTCCTTTTCTCAGCAAGCATGTGAAGTACTCAACAGATAAATAAGTGGATCAACAAATGTTCAACAAGATGAAAACTTTAAATTTGGGTGCCAGTTTGGGGGCCCTAGTCTTCTCTCAACACTTTTTCACTCTTTCCCTTCTCTGGTTGAGCCAGTACTATATACCGACCTTGTTGTTCTAGATGCACTTGCTTTGAAAGATGAATCATTCCACATGGCTTATTATATTGAATTGTTTCGATTTTTTATCGACAAAAATGGGTTGATAGAATTTACTATAGTTCTGTTAGAAGACCTTTGGTCATTTAAAGATGACCACCAAGCTTTGGAAATTGCCATAAACAACTCTAATTTCAAGTATAACATCACTAAGGGCATTTATAGGTACAAACAAAATTTGTTTAGTTATGATATAGTTTTAACTATACATTTCTATACCATAGAATTAAAAAAGGTTGAGGCTCCAGAACACTCTCACACTTTTAAAAACATATTTGATCAAAGTGAGAGAGATGTTGAATTCTGGGTGGATTTATTGGAAAAACACCAACAAAAGATGGAACTGAATGTAATTTTTTCGCTTTATGCGGGGACAAATTTAATCAAAGCTTGTCTTAACTATAAAAGAAGAATTGCATGCATTGTACAAAAAGAGTCACAAAGGACAACCATGTTGAAAATTCACAAAGCTTTTCAACTGCCAGGATCAACATCCATCAACATCCTGGAAAATTCAAGTACCACAATTTGTTGTTTCCATTATAATTTGGTTTTATCATTGTTTAGAAGTCTTAATTGCCTACTTTAGTACATATACTAATGATGGGGATTGTAAAGCAGAAAATGTCAACAGCGGTCTACAAAATAACCATCAATATAATGTGGATAATATTGAAAAAGGTTTGGAAATTGAAGCCAAAAGAGAAGAATATATCATACCAGGTACGTAATTTGTTTGATTGTTTCTCTTGTTTTTATTTAATATTATCTTTTCAACTATTAAACCCAAACTTGATGAAATCCTTGGAAAATTTTTGTACTACACTTCCTTAGATGTTTTTATTATATTGATTTGGATTATATTTTGTTTATAATTCTTAATTCGCAAGTTTTTTTTACTGCAATGACTAATGATGGAGATTGTAAAACAGAAAATGATGAAAATGGGAAAAAAATAAATAATAAAGTTAATTTGAACAACAAAGAAACAAATTTGGATGTGGAAATAGAAGGGAATGAAATTATTTTACTAGGTACATAATTTTTTTTGCTATTCATCTTGTTATTTTTTAAATCTATTTATTTGCCATATTTCATAACAATTTTGATTGTCGATTATAGGGAACTATAAGAACAAAGGCATTGATCAATACCATGGTCACAAAATGATGGAAATGGAAAATCCATTAACAAATCAAATTTTGGTAGCATGTACTTACTTTGAGCTCTTGTTTCTCTTGTATTCTATTGATTATAGTTCACAAATACAATGAATATAATAATTAGGATAATGTGTCACAAAGATAAAAAAATATGAACATACTATGTCGATTATTTATCGTGGTTAATTGTTTGTTTAGTTATTTAATGAATTTTATTCATTGTCAGAATGATTTCTTTATGGTACAACTTATTTGATGACAATGTGCTTGTGCTAGAGGGATAACTTTCCTACACTGTCCAATGTTGGTAGAAATGCCATTGTGCTTCTGCTTGAAGTAAAACTAGCATACATTATATTTCCTTCATTATGCAATGTATGTATCTGATAACAAAGTGGTTGTACTAGTACGAAAGCTATCACATGCTAAGCTTTGATTCACTATGCAATGTTGTTATAAATTCCCTTGTGCTTGTGCTAGAAGGAAAGCTAACTTAGGTTAGCTTTCATTCATTGTGCAATGCGGTTATAAATGGCCTTGTGCTTGTGCTAGAAGGAAAGATAACTTAGGTTAGCTTTCGTTCATTGTGCAATGCGGTTATAAATGGCCTTGTGCTTGTGCTAGAAGAAAAGCTAACCGTGTAATGTTGTCGAAAATGCTCTTGTGCTTGTGCCATAAAGAAACCAACCTTATGTTACATTTCTTTCGTTGTCCAATGTATGAACTTGATGACAATGCCATTCTGCTGGTAAGAAAGCTATCACATGTTAGCTTTCATTCAATGTGCAATGGTGTCGTTAGAAATGACCTTCCGCTGATGGTAGAATGAAGGCTAACATGAATTAAATTATATTTATGATGTAATGTATTTGATGATAATGTGTTTTTACTAGAAGAAAAATTAGCATGTTATTTAATGAATTTTATTAATTGTCACAATTCATAATATTTTTCATGTTTATTATAGTGACTAGCAATGACAACAAAGACATTGATCAGGAGAATGTGGAACAAAGTTGTAATCAAGAACACAATATCGTATCAGGTATATAAAAATGTTTTCTTGCTTGTTTTCATATTTAGTGAGTTTAATTCATTGTAAAATTTCATAAGATATTAATTGTATATTATAGAGGCAAACACAAACAAAGATAATAATAGGAAGATAGTGAAACAATGTTAAAATGAAGAACACAATCTAATATTAGATATGTATAGCTTGTCAACTTGTAATTCTCATTTGTTTAATGATTTTTATTCATTTTCACCATTTTTTTAATGTTTAATACATAGACAAATAAGGAGAACAAAGAGAATGATGAAGTGCAAATCTATAATCATAAACATAATATCATATTAGGTATTTCTAACTTGTCTTGTTTTTTTGTTATTTTTAAAATTTTAGTCCTTGTAAGAATGATAACATTTTAGATGTTTATTGTGGGGACAAATAAAAAGAATAAAACTAACAATTATCACAATATTAAAGATGTATATATGTATTTCTTTTTAAAGTGGCATTGCAAATGTTTTCTTTCATTACCAATTAAGTAATAAACGTGTTATATTAAAAAAAATAGATCAAAAGAATATTTAAATTGGTATTCCATTAAAGGTTTAACATTTTATTCTCTAGGTTCTATGCAGATATTGCGAAAAAGTAATGGCCAATCTAAAAACAGTATACAAAGTACTCAAGGTGAGTGTATTTTTTCAACAATTATTTCTTAATGATTTTTGTAGCGTGAATACAATGGCTTGACTATTTTATCTGTTATTGTGTTGTAAAAAAAAGTAAATGGAAAAAATTAGTTATATTTGAATTAAAAGACATTTTTTATTACAGCGCTGATGATGATGCAACAATATAACATATTGAGAAAATGGGAAGGGTTGCAGATTGCGCAATAGATAAAAAACAAATATGGTTTCATCCACATGCAAATTTTTTTCTTGAAATGTGTTTCAAGAATGAATGTCTTGAGATTGGAATTTGGTCGACTAATTTGAAGCTAAACACGTCAAGAGTTCTAAAAAAATTGGTTTCAGATATATCACAAAATCAACTTGTGTTTGTGTGGACTGCTTCAGATTGCAAGCCACAAAAAGGAAATAAGGCCGCTGAGAATCCAACAAAAGTTATACACACTAAATCTTTGAAAAAAGTGTGGGATACATATAGTCAATATGATGTAACTAACACTGTTATAGTGGATTGTTCATATGAGAGAGTTAAAGAAAACCCCACAGAAAATGTGATTCTTGCAACTCCATTCGTTGGAAATAACCAAGTCGATAAATGGTTGATCGATGAGCTATGGAGAATGTTGAATAAGTTCAACAAATAAACAGATGTCCGAGATACTTTGAAGGCTTTTCGGTGATGAATTGTTCTTCATTATATGTATGACCGCATGAATTATTACTATACATGCAACATTTTTCAAATTAGGTTCTTATATTTTATTATGCTTTGTCATTATTATAAGTTAACATATTTTTATTTTATTATTATTTTTATATAAAGATATTGAGTTAATAAAGGTTGCTAATTTCAATTGATGTTTAATTTATGAAGTTGGATGTAGAGATTATTAGATAAATGGTAAGTTTGTTTGAATTGGACTATTCAATTAATTATTGCATGTGTGGTTTAATTGATCATTATATCTCTTATAAATTACTGGTTTGAAGAATGGTTAAATGTGAATTTATAAAATTTTGTTATTTCAACATATGATTAGGTTGTATGTGGAAATTTACATATAAACAATTTGATTGCTTGCATTGGGCCCTTCTAATTATATTTTCCATTCATATTGCTAGAAGGAAATCTACTATATGAAAGCTAGCATGCATTAACTTTGATGACAACGCGGTTAGAAGGAAATCTAACATGAATTATATTTCCTTCATGACGTAATGCATTTGATTATAGTGTGTCCGTGTTAGGTGGAAAACTACCATATGAAAGCTAATTAGTTTAATTCTTTGAATTGTGTCACTGTAATTATATTTTCCCATTGCAGCTTTAGGAACTATTATTAATAATAAAAATAAAGTAGAATAAAAGTATTTGATTAATGTATATGTTATCATATCATTAGTTCAATCAATAGAATGAGGCTACTATAATTATATTTTTTAATTGCCATTTTACTCCATATATGATTTCCTTTGTATAATAATGGAAAAAATTGACAATAGATAGGAATTACAAGAATTTTTAATATAATTTTAAATATTATGTTTTGATGTCTTTAAGTAATGAAATGAAGCTATGTTAATGTCAATGATGTTTGTGGTTGCAGCACATATGGGAATTAATATTAGTCGAAATATGTTGTTGATCTTTGAAATGGAAGGACTGCTCTTCGCGTCATATACTAGAGATGAACCAAATTGTCCTACTCAAAGAATACCAGATTGGGAATTTGGTGACAAGTCCTATTTTTTAAGGCCTTTTTAGTCAGAATTATTAAAATACTGCTTAAAGAATTATGATGTTGCAATATGGACATTAAATGGCACATATAAGTACATTCAACATGTACTTGAAAAATCAGATATTGATATAAGAGACTTTGAATTCACATGGGATAGGTCCCATTGTCATTTGCAAAAAAACTTCAAAGCAGGGGGTACAATACAATATTATGAGAAAAGGTTGAGCGATGTGTGGTCCCAGTATAGAGATAAATATGGAGAATCAAATGTATTGCTAATAGATACATCAAGTCCTACTTCTCAATTTGTTGGATATCGGTCAAACCATATCTTGATAAAGGCCTATACAGGAGAAGAGCATGATACTTGGCTTATGCAAGTTTTATTACCCTTTCTTAAGACACTTCATCGTATCAAAGGGAAATGTGAGTACATTAGAATGTTCAATAGAACATCAACTTCATTGTAATACATGATGATTTTTTTTCAGAAATTTGATCACAAAAAGCATTCTGATTTTTCAATACAACTTGGACATACTTTTTAGTGTTTTTATATTTTTTGGAATATATGGGAATTTATAGTTATATTAATATATATTTTTGTTGTTGTTTAAAATTGATTTTGCATTGGATTTCATATTTATTTACTTATGTGCATTACTACTTGTGTATAAAATGAAATTTAAAGTTTAAAATAATGATGCAATTCTTTCCAAAAAGATTAGAATCATTTACTTGATAATAAATGCTAAGTGTGTTGATGTATATGTAACTTCGGAATGTATTCTTCTATGTATCTTATGTATTGTAACCCGATGTTTATTCCAGGATGTTTCTATTATGTATTTGAGTCATGTGGTCATGCCCCGATGTTCCGATCGAGAGGACTAATAATGTAATCAAGTCATATCAAGTCATTAGGTAAGTCCCCACAGTTTCGGGGCACTTGAGTTATTATACACTAATTAAGGTGTAGGCTCGATTAGTAATTATTAGGTTGAGCCTACGTGTGAAAAATAAATTCAAGTGAACGGATGAATATAAATAGAGAGTGAGAGTCTCTCTATTTATCACATTGTGGAAATACTTCACTTTCTCTCCCAAGTGTGGTGCACTACTAAAGAAGGAAATTTTGGGACTAGACAGAAGACAGAAGACTACTGCTGTTTTGGGAGATCTCTTACTGTTTTGGTGTTAATTCTATCTTAGAGAAGTTGCGGGGTTTTCTCCTTTATGGTTTCCCCAAGGAAAACTCTTTGTGTCTCTTGTCTCTTGTGATGTGCTTATGTTTTATTGTTGTACTTGTTATTCTCTCAGTGAAAAGATCCTAAGATCTTAATGCTAGCTTAATGTGATGAAAAACTAACATGGTATCAGAGCTAACCTGAGAAGAAGACATTGTGCAGCTACAGAAACTAGGGCTTCCTAGTTTGTGGATCTTCCTCCACATATTTTCAGCGAGGATGACTCTCCATTGAAGGGTGCATCTTTCTGTCGATGTGGAATTCAATTTCAAGCATTTTCAGTTTCGATGTGGAAATTAGGGATTTCTACAGAAGAGGAATTTTTGAGTGAGACATACATAGGATTGTTCTACTCACCAAAACCGAAGTTTAGAGACCTGTATCAAGAGATTTGGTTGGGTGAAACTCCAGGAAAGTCAAACCCTAGTTTGGCCCTGAGCTAGGAGAAACCCTAAATACTAAAACTGCTAAGTTTTGGTAGAGTCACTATATTCCGAGATTGGAGAAGTCTCAGAAGCTGAAAATTGCAGGGGCCAAATATACAATCCTGATGAAACCTGTGTCCAAACATTAGACTCATATTCGTTGTACTCCAGGATATATGATCTCTCCAAGTTAGGGTTCCAGCCTCTTCCAGAATTCATCCCTAAACAGGACATCTGGGGAGATCTGCAATATATTGAGCTACAGAGGTCCAAATGGAATTCTTGAAGATGTTCCAAAAAGGGCACGGACTTTAATTTCAGTGATCCAAATATCAGACGCAGAAGATGAACCAGTGACACGTGGCATGCCTTACAACTTCGATGTTCTGAACAGTCCTGTAACAGGTCACCTTGGGAAAAGGATTATAAATCCCAAATGGTGAAACCAATTCTGATGAAACCTGTGGTTTTGGATCAAGGACATGCGAGGTTACTGCAGTGACAAATTTTAGACACATAGGATCAGTAATTTCGGAGATATCACAGAAACAATAACAGGCATTTCTGCAGAAGAAATTAGAAAATTAGGGCTTCCTGTTTTGGGAGCTTCCCTCCACTGTTTTCAGAAAAGGAGTACATTGGACAGCTCCATTTGAAGAGATATATATGTTTGTCCAATCAGTTCTGAAAGTTTCCAAATTTTGAAAATTAGGGTTTCTACGACAAACCCTAGATCAACGAACTCTGGGACAAGGATGGTCACCTCAAATCGGTAAGATATAATCTTTTGTATTTCCATTTGAGGTTCTTATTTGAAAGATGTCTCATCATACCAAGCTTGATGAAAAGATTGAGGGATATGATAACTTCCAAGCTTGGAAGTATAGGATCTCCCTGGTCCTGGAAGAGAATGAATTAGACTCCTACATTCATGAGGAGGTTCCAGTTCCAGAGGGAGATGAGGCAAAAGCCTTGCATAAGAAGAAGATGGTTATGGCAAAGAGGATCATTGCTGATTCTATCAAGGATCATCTTATCCCACAGGTGTTCTCTCTCAAGACACTTAAATATATGTTTAATGCCCTAACCAAATTGTTTGAAGGAAATAACATCAATTGGAAGATGACCCTGAGGAACCAGCTGAAGAATGTGAAGATTCAGAATGAAGAAACCATCCAGTCTTACTTCACAAGAGTTTCTCAAATCAAAGAGAAACTAGAAGTTGTTGATGAATAAGTGGAGAATGCCGAGATTGTGATGACTACCTTGAATGGCCTCCCTAGGTCATGGGATGCTTTTATCCAAGGAATTTGTGCGAGAAAGAAGCTGATAAAATTCAGCAGACTATGGGAAGAATGTTCTCAAGAAGAAGCATGGATAGCAGCTCGAGAAGAGAAGATGGGAAGTGAAGACCAAGCTCTTACAGTTCATTCCAAGAAGGGAAGAAGAAAACCTCATTACTCCAAAGGTAAGGATCCTCATCATAAAGACAACTTTAGAAGAGATTTATCTAAAATAAGATGTTATACATGTGATGAAAGAGGACACTTTGCAAAAGACTGCCCTAAGAACAAGGGCCACTCTCATAAGAAGAAAGGAAACAAAAGAAGACATCATGCTCATGCTGCAGAGGATGATGAACCAACCAAGAAGAAATCCAGATATGAAAGTGAAGATTCTTCAAGCGAGGATGAATATGTTCTGATATCAACCCTCACAGGTAACATTACTCATGGTAGTGATGATTGGCTTATAGACAGTGGGGCCTCCAAACATATCACGGGATTCAAGGAATCTTTTGTAAGACTGTCAGAACATGAATCACCTCACAAGGTGAAACTAGGAGATGACTACCAATATCCAATAAAAGGTAGTGGGGAATCTTCATACAAGCTAGACTCTGGTAAGTCTCTAACAATGAAACAAGTATTTTTTGTTCCAGGACTTAAGAAGAACCTTCTATCCATTTCAGCCTTGGATGCAAAAGGAATGCGGGTTTCATTCATCGATGGTCAAGTCATCATGTGGCCAAAAGGAAAGAAAATTGATGATGCGGTAGTGATTGGAGAACAAGAAGGAGGCTTGTACAAATTGAAGGGTCATCCAGAACAAGCCTTGATCCATGATACGGTAGAGCCAAATGAGCTTTGGCATAGAAGGCTTGCACATGTGCACTACAGAGCACTACCTATTGCAAGTAAAGTTGTTGAAGGACTTCCATAATTCCAAGCAAAGCATGATGGAGTTTGCAAAGGATGTGCGAAAGGGAAGAATACAAAGAAGACATTCCTAGTAGTGAAAGCAAAGCCAAAGGCATTCTAGAAATCATCCACTCCAATGTATGCGGTCCAATGTCATCAAAATCACTAAGCGGGTATGCATACTATGTTTCTTTTATTGATGATTTTTCTAGAAAGACATGGATTTACTTTATGAAAAACAAAGATGAAGTGTTCAGCAAGTTCAAGGAATTCAAAGCCTTGATCGAGAACCATACTGAAAGGAAGATCAAGACCATTCGATCAGATAATGGTGGAGAATTCACTTCGAATGAATTCAAAGAGCTATGCAAAGAAGCAGGGATTAAGAGGGAGTTGTCAACTCCTTATAATCCTCAACAGAATGGGGTTGTAGAACGGAAGAACAAAACTATCATGGAAGCTGCAAGATCTAAGCTTCATGATCAAGATCTACCTATGCATATTTGGGCTGAAGCGTCTAGAATAGCAGTGTATATATAGAACCGTACTCCACATAGAGTACTCGAGAACAAGACTCCTGAAGAAGTCTTCTCCGTCAAGAAACCAGAAGTCAACCATCTCAGAATATTTGGTTGTCCCGTGTACATACATATTCCAAAAGAGAAGAGAACAAAACTAGATACTTCAGGAAAGAAGGGCATATTTGTGGGTTACTCTGAAAGCTCGAAGGCTTACAGAATCTACTTTCCAGGATACAAGAATATTGACGTCAGTAGGGATGTGACATTTGATGAAGACATAGCCTACAACAAATCCAGAAAGAGACCTACTGAAAAACCTGAAGAAGCAAAAACAGAAGCACCCAGGATCCGTGATACAATCATGAATGAAGAAGCTCAAGAAGAAGATCGAGAGTTCAAGGAACCACTAAGACCTGTAGATCCACCTCTGGAGAAAAATGCTCACAAGAGGAAACCTACTTGGGTACATGAACTTATCCAAGGTGTGGAAAGATATGGAGCTCCAGAAGAGAACCACAGAGAAAGAAAGAGGACAAGATCAAATTCCGAGTATGTAGCTTTATTATGTGATTTCATTGATAAAGAACCTTCCAGTTATGAAGAAGCGGTAGAACTAAAAGAATGGAAGGATGCGATGATCGAAGAATATCAATCGATCATGAAGAATGATGTTTGGGATATTGTCCCAAGACCAAAAGGGAAGTCAGTTGTCACTTCCAAATGGATCTACAAGATCAAGCATGCTGCAAATGGTAGCATTGAAAAGTATAAGGCAAGATTTGTAGCTCGAGGATTCTCTCAGAAAGAGGGAGTAGACTATGAAGAAACCTTTGCACCTGTAGCCAGATACACTTCCATCAGATCAGTACTTGCTCTGGCTTTAGTGATGAAATGGAAGATACACCAGATGGATGTCAAGATCGCATTCTTGAATGGTGTAGTAGAAGAAGAAGTATATGTAGAACAACCACTTGGTTTTGAGACACATGACAGAGAGTCTCATGTATGCAGATTGAAGAAATCCCTATACGGTTTGAAAGAGGCACCCAGGACCTGGTACGGTAGAATTGACAGCTTTCTATCCAGTTTGGGATTTACCAAGAGTAAAGCAGATTCCAACCTTTACTACAAGGTTGAAGAAGGAAATCCTGTGATGCTCCTACTGTATGTAGATGATCTATTTATGACAGGTACATATGGGTTGATTGCTGATATGAAGAGAAATCTTGCTGCTGAGTTCGAGATGAAGGACATGGGGATGATGCATTACTTTCTAGGTATGGAGGTGTGGCAAAGTACAGATGGAATCTTCCTTGGACAAGGGAAGTATGCAGTAGAGATCCTGAAGAGGTTTGGGATGATGGACTGCAAGGCTATGGCCACACCTATGGCATTGAACCTGAGGCTATTGAGTGATGCTTCGTCAGAATCGGTTGATGCTATGATGTATCGTCAGATGATTGGGTCATTGATGTACCTGACGAACACGAGACCAGACATTTGCTTTGCTGTGAACACCTTGAGTCAGTACTTGACAGATCCGAGAAGTGTTCACTTGATTGCTGCAAAGCATATTCTGAGGTAACTGAAGGGTACAATTGATTATGGGCTCAAGTACGATGCGAATCAGAAGATTAACCTGGAGGGTTATGTTGATTCAGATTGGGCAGGCAGTGCCGTCGACAGGAAGAGTACTTCGGGATGTTGCTTCAGTATGGGATCAGGTGTGATCTCTTGGTTTAGCAGGAAGCAATCCTGTGTGGCACTGAGTACAGCTGAAGCAGAGTATGTCGCAGCTTGTTCAGCTAGTTGTGAGGCAATATGGTTGTGGAAGCTACTGTCTGATATATTTGATCTCCAGTTACATGCTACTTGTATACATTGTGATAACTAGAGTTGCGTGAAGTTGTCAGAGAATCCAGTGTTTCATGAAAGGTCGAAGCATATCGAGATCAAGTATCACTATATCATGGATATGGTGTAGAGAGGAGCGGTGAAGCTCCTGTATGTTGCGACGGAGGAACACATAGCTGATATATTGACTAAGCCATTGGCTAGGCTGAAGTTCGAGTACTTCAGAGAGAGACTTGGTGTTCTCCAGATCGAGGCTTCCTCCCAAAGACAGTGATGAGACCCTTAGCCATTCTGACACGATGAGAGGATTGGTTCCTTCCATGATCAGATGTAAGGGCTGAGCCATTCTGACATGGTGATAGGATTGGTTCCTTCCATGGTCAGATGTAAGGGCTGAACCATTCTTCTCATGGCTAAAGGATTAAGTTCCTTCCATGTCAGATGTGAGTGTTGGCCATTCCGACGAGCAGGTCAGTTACCAAGTAGCTCAGTCGAGGAGGAATGGGGGACATTCTGATATGATTGTTGGGATGTGTTCCCCTCATGATCAGATATGAGTGCA
Source organism: Pseudotsuga menziesii (assembly GCA_001517045.1). Lineage (NCBI taxonomy): Eukaryota > Viridiplantae > Streptophyta > Pinopsida > Pinales > Pinaceae > Pseudotsuga > Pseudotsuga menziesii. The sequence goes on along the minus strand of LPNX010721143.1, from coordinate 5,768 downwards.
TGCTCTTCCATCATTGTGAGCAGGATGTGTTCCCTCCTGGATGGATGTAAGTGCTGAGCCTTGTCACAGATGATAGTAGGTGTGTCCTATCATGCTGGTGATTGTAAGTGCTGTGCCATTTCATAGATGATAGTAGGTGTGTCCTATCATGATGGTGACTATAAGTGTAGTGCCTTTTCACAGATGGTAGTAGTTTTGACCTACCATGCTGGTGATTGTAAGTGCAGAGCCTTTTCACATATGGTAGTAGGTGTGTCCTACCATGTTGGTGATTGTAAGTGCCGAGCCTTTCCACAGATGGTAGTAGGTGTGTCCTACCATGCTGGTGGATGTGAGCATTGTGCCTTTCCACAGATGATATTAGGTGTGTCCTATCATGCTGGTGGTTGTAAGTGCTGAGCCATTTCACAGATGATAGTAGGTGTGTCCTATCATGCTGGTGGTTGTAAGTGCTGAGCCATTTCACAGATGATAGTAGGTGTGTCCTATCATGCTGGTGAATGTGAGTGTTGGGCCTTTCTGATGGGATTGTAGTTTACTACATGATCAAATGTGAGTGATGGATGTGTCTTTCTGACGAGCAGGTCAGATATAAGTGTTGGGCGAAGACCTACATGAGGGTAGGCCTACAACCAGCATGAAAAAGGGCTAGCTCTGTAGAACTTCCTATGACAAGAAGAATCATGAGATAGCACTAGTGTTGATCCAGATCGAGTGATGATCCAGATCTAGTAATGATGATCCAACAGTAGTGATCCAGATTGAGTGATGATGCAGATCCAGTCCAGTGAATATGATCCAGATCTAATGATGACTTGAAGACGAAGATGACTTGAAGACGAGATGATCCGGCTGATACAGAGAAGAAGACCAGTGCTTAAAATTGTGTCGAAAGAATACCTTCCTAGTTAAGAGGGAGTGTTGATGTATATGTAACTTTGGAATGTATTCTTCTATGTATCTTATGTATTGTAACCCGATGTTTATTCCGGGATGTTTCTATTATGTATTTGAGTCATGTGGTCATGCCCCGATGTTCCGATCGGGAGGATTAATAATGTAATCAAGTCATATCAAGTCATTAGGTAAGTCCCCACAGTTTCGAGGCACTTGAGTTATTATACACTAATTAAGGTGTAGGCTCAAGTAGTAATTATTAGGTTGAGCCTACGTGTGAAAAGGCAATTCAAGTGAACGGATGAATATAAATAGAGAGTGAGAGTCTCTCTATTTATCACATTGTGGAAATACTTCACTTTCTCTCCCAAGTGTGGCGCACTACTAAAGAAGGAAATTTTGGGACTAGACAGAAGACAGAAGACTACTGCTGTTTTGGGAGATCTCTTACTGTTTTGGTGTTGATTCTATCTTAGAGGAAGTTGCGAGGTTTTCTCCTTTATGGTTTCCCCGAGGAAAAATATTTATGTCTCTTGTCTCTTGTGATGTGCTTATGTTTTATTGCTGTACTTGTTATTCTCTCAGTGAAAAGACCCTAAGATCTTAATGCTAGCTTAATGTGATGAAAAAATAACAAAGTGGTCTATTCATGTTAAATTAATACGAAATGGGTCATAGGTGATTTAGTTAAACCTTTTGAACTATTTAAGATATTTGATTTCTCAATCCAAAACTTCTCCTAAATTTATATACTTCAATAAATTAATTTTTGTAACCGCGATCATAATCATTGACTTAATGATTTTTAGTTGCCTATAATATGCATTCATATGAATTTATAAATGACAGATGTGATTTTGAAATAAAATTTTGTTGTAAATAAATTTTCATTTTACTTGCTTTCTTTGAAATTATATGGCATTAGACTCCATTGTTTCTGAAAATAAATGAGAAATTTCAAGAACATTGCACACTGAATGAAAGCCACCTCTAGATTATATTCTTGTAACTTTGACTGTAGGAAAGCTAAAAGGTAGAGATGCTAGCTTTCCTAACTTTCCATCTAACACAAACATAATTACATTGCATCGCGAGTTAGCTTTCATATGTTAGTTTTTCATCTAACATATCTAGATTGTCATCAAATACACAACACCATGAAGGAAATCTAACTCGAGTTAGCTTTCCTTATAACAACATTGCAGGGTGAATGAAATAATAATTTAATTCATAATCAATTTTAAGTGGACTTTTCAATATCATTAGAGGAAATACATAGATGGGTTAAGTTTTTGAATTTTTCGAACTATAAAGGCATTTGAATTCATTGTCCAATGATAAATTTTTAGAAATTTGTATTTTTAAAATAAATTGAAATCATACCATATTTGTCAACAAGCCACAAAGTTTTTTAATTGTATTTCAG
>LPNX010721118.1:57077-135570 GCA_001517045.1 Pseudotsuga menziesii | reverse complement strand
TTTCTCTCTCTTTATATACATACATACATACATATATATATATATATATATATATATATATATATATAGAAACCCTCCCCAAATCTCTCTACCTATATATCAACTCGAATCTCTCTCTCTCTCTCTTTAAGACCCTAACTTGAATAATCTCTCTCTCTCTCTCTCTAAACCCCTAACACACATTATCTTTTTCTTTGAACCTCGAAACCCAAATATATCTATCTATATCTTTCTCTCTCTAAATTGTTAACCTCCATTCTATCTCTCTCTCTCTCTCAGCCTAATCCCTCTCTCTCTATCTAATCAACTAACCCCCAATAACGCTCTCTCTCTCTCTCTCTCTCTCTCTCTGTATATATATATATATATATATATATATATATATATACCCGAACACTAAATCTCTTTATCTTTCTCTCTCTAAACCCCTAACCCTCAATTTCTATTTTTATTTCTCCCTCTATCAAAATCCCTAACCCCTAATATATATATATCTACCCATAACTTTCAATCTATCTCTCTCTAAACCGCCAACCCCCTAACGTAAAATCTCTTTTTAAACCCTTAACCCTCATTCTCTCTATATATATCTAAGCCCCTAACCACCAATCTCTTTATGTCTCTCTTTTTCCTGCTCTCCCTTTAAATCCCTATCTCCAATACATCTCTATACTTCTCTCTCTAAACTAATGACCTCCCACCTCTATCTCTCTCTCAACCCCTATCCCTCAATATATTGCATTTTATTTATACTTCTCTCTAAACTCCTAACCCCCAAATTCTTTCTCTCTCTCTAAATACCTAACCCTAAATCTTTTTATCTCTCTTTCTAAGGTGTTGCCACCCAATCTCTCTCTCTCTCTCTAAAACGATATCCCCCAATTTCTCTCTCTCTCTAAAACTATACCCCCCAATCTCTCTCTCTCTCTAACAAACTATACCCCTCACTACTAATATCTCTCTCTCTCTAAACACTTAACCCCTAATCCTCCACTCTCTCTCATTCTAAATTCCTAATACCTATTTTATCTCTCTCTCTCTCTCTCTCTCTCTCTCTCTCTTAATTCCTAATTTCCAACATCTATCTCTCTCTAAACCCCTAAACCCCAATGTATATCTCTCTCTAAGTGACTAAACTCTAATCTCTCTCTCTCTCTCTCTCTCTCTCTCTCTCTCTCACACACACACACACACACACACACACTCACACTCATTCTAAACCCCTAAACCCCTCTCTCTCTATAAACCCCTAACCACCAATCTCTCTGTCACTCTTTCTCTCTAACCCCTGATCTCTCATCTAAATCCCAATATCTCTATCTCTCTCTCTTGCTCTCTCTAAACTCCTAACACACATCATCTTTCTCTTTGAACCTCCAACCCCTAATATATCTATGTATCTCTTTCTGCTTCTAAATTTTTAACCTCCATTCTCTCTCTCTCTCTCTCAATCCTTAACACCAAATACATATCTCTCTCTCTAAACCCCTAACCCACAATCTCTCTCTCTTCCCCTCTTTCTAAATACCTCTATAAACCCCTAATCTCCATTATTTCTCTCTCTCTAACCCTAATTTGTCTCTCTCTCTCTATCCATCTTTTTAAACCAATAACCACCAATTTCTCTCTCTCTAAACACCTAACCCCGATCTCACTCTTCCTCTCTATCACTATGTATCTAAACAACTTAGACCCAACCTCTCTCTCTCTAAACCCCTAACCCCATATCTCTCACTTTCTCTCTATCTCTCTAAACCCAGCACCCCCCCTTCTCTCTGTCCAAACCAACAACTCCTAGCTGCTAATCTCCATCTCTAAATACTTAAACCACAATCTCTTTTTTTATTTTTGTCTCTCTCTCTAAACCACTAAACACCAAACCCTCTCTCTAAATGATTAACTCCAATCTCTCTCTCTAAACCTCTAACCCCCTATCTCTCTCGTTGTCTCTTACACTCTCTCTACATTCATAACTTGCAATCTCTCTCTCTCTCTCTCTCTCTCTCTCTCTCTCCTTCTAAACCAATAACCTCTAAATCCCTCTCTCTCTCTCTCTCCATCTCTCTCTTTGTTTCTCTCTCTATATCTAATCCACTATCCCCTTTACCCGCAATACTTATTTACCTCTCTAAACCCCTAACAATAAATATCTATCTCTTTGTTTGTCTAAACAACGAACTACTGATTCCTCTCTCTCTCTCTCTCTCTAAACCCCTGAATGCCAATATTTCTCTTTTTATTTCTCTCTCTTTCTCTCTCTCTAAACTCCTAACCCCAAATAGCTCCCCCCCTCTCTCTTTATATATATAAAAACCCTAAAACTGAATATCTCTCTCTCTAAACCCCTAGCATCTATTTATCTTTCTCTCTCCAAACCCATAACCTCCAACCTCTTTCCATGTCTCTCTCTCTAAACCCCAAACCCTTAAGTTCTCTCTTTCTATTTCTCCCTCTATCAAAATCCCTAACCCCTAATATATATCTCTCTCTACCCATAACTTTCAATATCTCTCTCTGTCTAAACCCCTAACCTCCATTATCTCTCTTTATGTCTCTAAACAAATAAATCCAAATATCTCTCCCTCTTTCTCACTCTCTAAACCCCTAACTCGATGTCTCTCTCTCTCTCTCTCTCTCTCTCTCTCTCTCTATCACTAATCCACTATCCCCCTAACCCACAATACTTATTTACCTCTCTAAACCCCTTACAATAAATATCTATCTCTCTGTTTGTCTAAACAACTAACTACTGATTCCTCTCTCTCTTTCTTTCTCTCTAAATAGCTAACCCCCACTCCCTCACTCTCTTTCCCTCTCTCTCTCTCCCCCTCTCTCTCACTTTCTCTCTAAACCCCTGAATTCCAATATTTGTCTTTATATTTCTCTCTCTTTCTCTCTCTAAACTCCTAACCCCTAATAGCTCCCCCCCCACTCTCTCTCCCCCTTTATATATAAAAAAAAAACCCTAACACTAAATATCTCTCTCTCTCTCTCTAAACCCTAGCATCTCTCTGTCTTTATCTCTCCAAAACCATAACCTCCAACCTCTTTCCATGTCTCTCTCTCTAAACCCCAAACCCTTAAGTTCTCTCTTTCTATTTCTCCCTCTATGAAAATTCCTAACCCCTAATATATATTTCTCTCTATCCATAACTTTTAATCTCTCTCTCTCTAAACCCCTAACCCCCAATATCTCTCTTTATGTCTCTAAACAAATAAATCCTAATATCTCTCCCTCTTTCTCACTCTCTAAATTCCTAACTCGATGTCTCTCTCTTTCTCTCTCTCTCTCTTTCTCTTTCTCTCAAAACCCCTAACCACCAATATCTCTTCCCCTCTCTCTCTGTCTCTCTCTCTCTACACCTAACCATAAATATAACTCTCTCTAAATCCCTAAGCCCCTCCCCCTCTCTCTCTCTAAATCCCTAAACCCCTCCCTCTCTCTCTTTCTTAACCCATAAACTCGAATCTCTCTTTAAACCCTTAACCCTCATTCTCTCTCTATCTATATAAGCCCCTAACCACTAATCTCTTTAACTCTCTCTTTCTCCCTCTCTCATTCTAAATTACTTACCCAAAATATCTCCCTATAATTCTCTATTTAAATCAATAACCTCCAACCTCTATCTCTCTCTCAACCCCTATCCCTCAATGTTTCTCTCATTTTATTTATGCTTCTCTCTAAACTCCCAACCCCTGAACTCTCCCTCTCTCTGAACCCCTACCACCACATATCTCTCTCTCTCTCTCTAAAATCAGATCCCCCAATATCTCTCTCTCTCGAAGAATAATAACCTAACTTGAATCATCTCTCTCTCTCTCTCTCTCTCTCTCTCTCTTTGTAAACCCCTAACACACATTATTTTTCTCTTTTAACCTTGAACCCCTATATCTCTATCTATCTCTTTCTCTCTCTAAATTGTTAACCTACATTCTCTCTCTATCTCTCGAAATCCCTAACACCAAATATCTCTCTCTCTAAACCCCCAACCCACAATTTCTCTCTCTTCCCCTCTCTCTAAATGCCTCTCTAAGCCCCTAATCTCCAATCTCTCTCTCTCTCTATCTATCTAACTATCTATCTTTTTAAACCCCTAACCCACAATCTCTCTCTCTCTCTCTCTCTCTCTAAACACCTAACGCCCAATTTATCTCTCTCTCTCTCTCTCTATCTAAACCCCTAACACCAAATATGTCTCTCTCTAAACCACTAACCCCCAATATTTCTCTATATCTTTGTCTCTCTAAAAAATCTTAACCCCCGACCTCTATATTCCTGTATATCTCTATGTATGTAAACCTCTGAGTCCCAATCTCTCTCTCTCTCTCTCCAAACCTCTAACCCCCTATCTCTCACTTTTTATCTAAACCGATCATCCCCGATCTCTCTCTCCCTCTCTCTATCCAAATCCATAACCCCTAGCCACTAATCTCTCTCTCTCTCTCTCTCTCTCTCTCTCTCTCTCTAAATACTTAACCCACAATCTCTTTCTTTCTATTTATGTCTCTCTCTCTAAACCCCTAAACACCAATTCCTCTCTCTAAATGCTTAATCCCAATCCCTCTCTCTAAACCTATTACCCCTATCCCTCTCATTGTCTCTTTCACTCTCTCTAAATATATAGCTCCTAGTTTCTCTCTCTCTCTCTCTGAACCACTAACCCCCAATATCTCTCTCTCTCTCTCTATCCACTATACCCTAACCCACAATACCTATTTACCTCTCTTAACCCGTAACAATAAATATATATATATATCTCTTTATTTCTCTACACAACTAACTATTGATTCCTCTCTCTCTCTCTCTCTCTCTAACCCCTTATCTCTCACTTTGTCTCTATCTCTCTAATCCCATCACCCACAATCTCTCTCTCTCTCTCTCTCTCTCTAAATACTTAACCCACAATCTCTTCCTTTCTATTTATGTCTCTCTCTATAAACCCCTACACTCTCCAAACACTTCAACATAATCCCTCTCTCTCTAAACCTCTAACCCCCTATCTCTCTCATTTTCTCTTTTACTCTCTCTAAATCAATAAATCTCTCTCTCTCTCTCTCTCTCTCTCTCTCTCTCTCTAAACCACTAACCCCCAATCTCTATGTTCCTCTATCTCAACCACTAACATAAACCCCAATCTCTCTCTCTCTCTCTCTCTCTCTCTTTGTTTTTCTCTCTCTCTAATCAAACTAATAGCCCTCAATCTATTTGTTCCTCTATCTAAACCACTAACCCATAAACCCCAATCTCTCTCTCTCTCTCTCTCTCTCTCTCTCTCTCTCTCTCTCTCTGTTTTTCGCTCTCTCTAATCCACTATCCCCTAACCCACAATACTTATTTACTTCTCTAAGCCCCGAACAATAACTATTTATCTCTCTATTTATCTAAACAACAAATTACCTATTGCTATTCTCTTTAAACTCCTAACCCCCAATAAATATTAACCCTAACATTGAATCTCTATCTCTAAACCCCTTACCCCTATTATCTCTCTCTAAACCCCTAATCCCCAATATATTTCTCTCTCTATGTCTCTAAACAAATAAATCCCAATTTCTCATTCTCTTTCTCAGTCTCTAACATATATCCTAATATTTCCATCTTTCTCTATATCTATATCTCTCAAAACCCCTAACCACTAATCTCTCTTCCCCTCTCTCTGTCTCGCTCTTTCTAAATCCCTAACAATAAATCTCACACTCTCTCTAAATCACTAGCCTACTCCTTCTCTGTCTCTATCCCTCCCTCTCTCTCTTTCCTAACCCCTAACCTCAAATCTATTTTTATACCCTTAACACTCATTCTCTCTCTCTCTATATATAAGCCCATAACCACCAATTTCTTTATCTCTAACGCCAATGATCTCTCTATATTTATCTCTCTAAACCTATAACCTCCAACCTCTCTCTCTCTCTCAACCCCTATCCCTCAATCTCTCATTTTATTTTTGCTTCTCTCTAAACACCTATCCCCCAAACTCTCTCTTTCTCTCTCTCTCTCTAAATACCTAACCCCATATCATTCTCTTTCTCTCTCTCTCAAGTGCTAGCACCCAATCTCTCTCTCTCTCTAAAACCATATCTCCCAATCTCTCTATCTCTCCCTCTAAACCCATATCCCCCAATCTCTCTCTCTTCCCCTCTCTCTAAAAGCCTTTATAAACCCTTAATCTCCAATCCCTCTCTCTCTAATAGTAATCTCTCTCCATCTCTCTATCTTCTTAACCCACTATCCCCCAATGTCTCCCTCTCTCTTTAAATGAACAAAAAAAGTAGTTTTTTTATGATACCTATCCCCAAATTTATATTAAAAATTTGTTTAAGAGGTGCTCCCTTTTTGAATTTTAAAGCATTTTGATTAGCTAATACATGATGACATGGAATTTGTATTATTTTTGGAAGGCCCATTTTAAATTGAAATTTCCTCTAATGAAACCTCTTTCCCCCTATCCATCTCATTGTCTCTTTCACTCTCTCTAAATCCATAGCTACCAATCTCTCTTTCTCTCTCTAAACCCCTAATCCTGAAATCTGCTCTTTCTATTTCTCCATTTATCAAAATCCTTAACCCCTCATCTCTCTCTCTCTCTCTCTCTCTCTCTCTCTCTCTTTCTTTCTTTAAACCCCTAACCCCCAATATCTCTCTCTATGTCTCTAAAAAAACAAATAATAATATATCTCTCTTTCTCACTCTCTAAACCCCCCCCCTCTCTCTCAAAACCCCTAACCACCAACATCTCTTCTCCTCTCTCTCTCTCTCTCTCTCTCTCTCTAAAACCCTAACCATAAATCTCACTCTCTCTTTAAATCCCTAACACACTCCCTCTCTGTATTGCTGCCTCCCTCTCTCTTTCTTAAACCCTAACCTTCAATATCTCTTTAAACCCTTAACCCTCATTCTCTATGTACCTAAGACACTAACCACCAATCTCTTTATCTCTCTCTTTCTACCTCTCTCCCTCTAAATCCCTAACCCAAAATAATTTTAGATTTTTATCATTCCATCTAGCATTATCTCAGGATCTTTAACTGAGAGAATAACATGCACAACAATAAACACAAGAGACAAGAGAGACAAAGAATTTTCCTTGGGGAAACCATAAAGGAGAAAACCCCGCAACTTCCTTAGAGATAGAATGAGCACCAATGGCAGCAATAAAACCTAGAAACAGAAAAGATGATCTCCACAGCTTGTTCTATCTCACACACTTGAGAGAGCTTCTCCTCTCTCACTCATGCACCCCAGTGAGTGAGTGTGTGTGTGTAATAAATAAAGAGGATCACTCTCTATTTATATTCTTTTGTTCACTTAATGTCCACTTCAACATGTCGGCCCCACTTAACAATTACTTACTAGGGCCGACATCTCTAGGAGAGTGTAATAACCCTAGTGCCACACAACTGTGGGGACTTTTCCCTCCAATCAACAAGGAGGGTTAACCTCAATGAATTTACATGACTTGTTTACATTATTGAATCTCTCAATCAAAACATCGAGGCATGACATGACTCAATTACATTATAGATACTTCCCAAAATAAACATCCGGGTATAATACATAAGATATACAAGTGAATACATTCTGAATTTACAGATACATCAACACTCCCTCTTAACTAGGAAGGTATTATCTTGACACAATTTATCATCACAAGTCTTCTTCTATGTATCATCTGGATCATCATCAAGTCATCGTCATCTTCAAGTCATCTTCATCTTCAAGTCATCTCCATTGTCAAGTCATCTTCATCAAGCCTGGATCATCACTGGATCATCATCGAGTCTGGATCATTACATGATCTGGAGCATCACTAGATCATCATCAAGTCTGGATCATCACTTGATCTGGATCGTCACTGGATCATCATCATCATCACTTCTTTTGTTATCTCAATCAAATGGTGTTATCTCTTCATTCTTTTCATCACAAGAAGTTCTACAGAGCTAACCCTTTTTCAAGTTGGTTGCAGGCCTAGCCTCCATGTAGGTCTTCATCGATAGAGCCAGCCCTTTTTCATGCTAGATGCTTATCTACAGAGCCAGTCCTTTTTCATACTGGATGTATTCCTCTACAAAGTCAACCCTTTTTCATGCTAGATGTATCATCACAAATCTAGCCCTTTTTCATGCTAGATGTGGCACCAACACAGAGCCAATCCTTTTTCATACTGGATGTGTCATCACAGAGGTAGTCCTTTTTCATACTAGATGTGGCATCTACATAGAGACAGTCCTTTTTCATACTGGATGTGTCATCATAGAGCTAGTCCTTTTTCATACTAGATGTGGCATCTACACATAGCCAGTCCTTTTTCATACTGGATGTGTCATCACATAGCCAGTTTTTTTTCATACTGGATATGGAATTAGCACTTATATCTAACCATGGAAGGAACCAATATTTCCGCCATGTCAGAAAGGCACAAAACTTACATCTAACCATGTAAGGAACCAATCCTCTCACCATATCAGAAGGGCACAACACTTACATCTGACCATGGAAGGAACCAATCCTCTCACCTTGTCATAAAGGAACAACACTTACATCTGACCATGGGAGGAACCAATCCTACCACCATGTCAGAAGGGCTCACAGACTCATCACTTCCTCTTGGAAGGAACCTCGATCTGGAGAACACCAAGCTTCTCCCTGAAGTACTCAAACTTCACTCTAGCCATTTCTAGCATAAAATCATATTAGGGCTGATTATGTCCAAGGATAACCTACGAGATTCACATGACCGATTACATCCAAGGACAAACTACAGGACCGTTTACGTCTGAGCAAACTATGAGCTTCGCCAGGATTTATGCTCAGACAACTTGTCTCACCAGCTATGCTAGAACTCCCTCTTTCGAGATATCTTGATCTAGATCACAAACTGGAGCTTCATTGCTCCTCTCTGCATCATACCAAAATGCAAGTTAGATCAATCAAATCAAATAGTAGTTTTCAAAAGAAACAGGCTACCTCCCAAATAGCAAGTGGCAACATATTTTTCCTTGGTTGTACTCAGTGCCATGTAAAATTCCATCCTTCCAAACCAAGAGATCACACCTGATCTCATAAGTAGCACCTCGAAGTGATATTCCTATCAATGGAACTACATGCCCAATATGAATCCACATAACCCTCCAGGTTAATCTTTTGATTCGTATCATACTGGAGACCATACTCAATTGTACCCTTCAAGTACCTCATTGCGTGCTTTGTAACCATCAGTTGAACATGTCTCAATGTGTTCATAGAAAATAAAATATCTGGTCTCGTATTCATCAGGTACATCAAGGAACAAATCATCTGACGATACATCGTGGCATCAACCAAATTTGATAAAGCATTACTCAATAGCTCCAGGTTCGATGCCATAGGTGTGGTCATGGCCTTGTGGTCCATCGTCCTTAACCTCTTCAGGCTCTCTCCTACATACTTCCCTTGTCCCAGGGATATTCCATGCACATTCTACCATACCTCCATGCTTAGAAAGTAGTGCATCATATCCAAGTCCATCTCGAACTCGACAGCAAGTCTCCTTTTTGCAACTTTAATGAGTTCCTCTTTTCTGTTAGGAACAAGTCATCATCGTCATCATGTTTTTTCAAGTATTTCTTGTTTTTGGGGTATTGAGGTCCTTCAAAAGTATGCAGTGTGGGTACACGTTGCATGTAGAATTAAATTCTGCATCTAACGAGCTCTCCTACTCAAAATTTGAGTAAAAGCACAGGGAGATATGTCAAAAATACGAACAAAAAAAGTAGTTTTTTTCATTCTCCCTCCAAAATCAATAACTATTATTTTATTATTTTAAATATTATTTTATTATTTTCACTATTATTTTATTATTTTCCTTAGAAGGCCCATTTTAGACCTCAAATTTCCTCTAATGATCCTGAACCTTTTCAAAATTTCTTCTCGCACCCATTTGTGAGCTTGTCATCCTCATAGGATTTCATCTTCAACCCTGTAGCAAAGGTTAAGATCTTCATCACTCTAGGTGACTTTCAAGCTCCTCATGTATGTGTTATCCCATGGGTGTCTTCTGTACAAGTCCTTTTTTCATTTGCATGCATGATTCTACCTGTCATGTGTCTCAACTCCCACTTGTTGCAAATGTCTCTTCGTAGTCTATGCCTTCTTTTCGTCAGAAGCCTCATGCTACGGATATTGCCTTGTATCCCATGATGTTTCCATCTACTTCATTATGGAACTATGAACTTCCCTTTAGGTCTCGATACTACAACATAACTCCATTCTTCTTGAACTAGTCTTCTCTTTCTTCTTGGCTACTTCTTCATAGCTGGAAGGTTCTGCATCAATTATGTCGCTGCATTCATCATATTATTCTTCGTCTTCAACTGTCATCACTTGTTCTTTGGAACAAGTCTCATCCTTCTTTTCTTGTAGGTGATTGTACATGATCCTTCCTACAAGTCAAATGCACCAGTTGTTTGATTAGAAACATTTCATAATGCATATTCATAATGCTAAACATTTCATAATTCATAATGCATATTCATGATCCCATCACATGCATATTAGTAGTATACTGTCATTAATGCAAACATTCTACCATGCATAATACATCAACTGAATATAAACAAATGCATAACAAAAAAATATCATGAAATGACAATTGAATACTTATCTTTATTTGTTTCATGGGTAGACTTCTTCTTGAGCCTTCAGCTTCATCATCTTCTTCATTCATCATTTCTTATCCAAATTCTAATATGGATAAGAGGCTCTTCAATTATTTAGTTCTTCATATTCCTCATCACTTGAGGTATATTCTTTGAATCATGAAATATTGATCTTCAGTTGCTCCCATCTTCTTTTCTCTTATTATGAGTCGAGTTTATTCTTGTGTATGCTCTTCCCAGAGTCTGTTGAAATTAATCACTTCCTTCTAGCACACATTCCTTGAAATAATGAATCCCATGATCCTAGGAGTCCATTCAAGGTGGTTATCACAACTTCTGCATTCTCCACTTCTTCTTCTACTGCTTCAAGTTGTTTTTTGATTTCAGAGACCCTCGTAAAATATGACGGTATGGTCTCTGCATTCTTCAACTAGTTTCTTAAGGTCATCTTTTGATTTCTGTTCTTCCCTTCAAATAGATTGGTCAAGGAATCAAACACCTCTTTCGGTTTCTTTAGGGAAGACACTTGTGGTACAAGTTGATCCGTGATTGAATCATCAATGATCTTCTTGGCCTTGACCAAGTTCTTCTTGTGTAAGGCTTTTAGCCTCATCTCCCTCTGGAACTAGAACCTCTCTACTTATGTAGGTGTCCAATTCATTTCCTTCAAGAACTAGTGACATCCTATAGTTCCATGCTTGGAATTTGTTAGCCTCACCAAGCTTGTCATCAAGCTGATGTGATAAATCACTTTGAAATGAGAACCTCAAATGAAAATAGAAAAATATTAGATCTTACCGATTTGAGGTGTCTGTCCTAGTTCCGAAGCTCACTCATCTAGGGTTTTTTAGAGAAACCCTAATTTTCAAAACTTGAAATATTTTTGATCTGATTGAATAAAAATATAGACCTCTTCAAGGTGAGCTTTCCAATGTACTCCTTTTCTGAAAACAGTGGAGGGAAGCTCCCTGAACAGGAAGCCCTAGTTTACCAATTTCTTCTTCAGAAACGCCTGATACTATTTCTGCGGTATCAAAGAATGTAATACTTTTGTATATCTGAAACTTTGGACTAATGTAGCCTCGTATTTTCTTTTTCGAACACCACAGGTTTCATTAGAATTGGTTTCACCAATTGGGACTTATGAACGTTTTCCCAAGGTGGCCTATTTCAGGACTGTTCATCATAATGAAGTTGTACGGATTTCCATGTGTCACTTTTTCATATTCTAGGTATGAAACTTTGACCATAGATAGTAAATTATATGCCCTTTATGGAACATCTTCATCAATTTCATCTGGACCTTCGTAGCTCTAGACATAGCAATTCTCCCGAGGTATCCTTTTTAGAGATGAATCCTAGAAGAGGATGGAACCCTAACTTGGAGGAATCATATCTCCTAGAATATAGAGAATCCGAGGATGAAACTTGGACACAGTGTACATAAGAATTTTATATTATACCTATGAAATTTTTGGACCCTTATACTTCTTCAATCTCTAGATATAGCGAATTTACCAAAACTTATCATTTTTAGTATTTAGGGTTTTTCTAGCCCAGGGTCAAACTAGGGTTTGATTTTCCTGAAGTTACACCCAACCAAAAATATCAACCTAGGTTTCTAAAATTTGATTTTGATGAGGAGAGTAATCCTATTTTAGGCTCACTCAAAAATTCTTCTTCTGTAAAAGGCCCTAATTTCCTGCACCAAAAACTGAAAATGCCCGGAATCGAATTCCACTTCGACAGAAAGATGCACCCTTCAATGGAGAGTTAGCCTAGCATACTTTTGCTTATGGATTGTGGAGGGAGACCCAAAAAGTAAGAATCCCTAGTTTCTACAGCTGCACAATGTCTTCTTCTCAGGTTAGCTTTGATACCATGTTATCTTTTTATCATTCAAGCTAGCACTATCTTAGGATCTTTAACTGAGAGAATAACATGCATCGCAATAAACACAAGAGACAAGAGACACAAAGAATTTTCCTCGAGGAAACCATAAAGGTGAAAACCTTGCAACTTCCTCAAAGATATAATGAGCACCAATGTCAATAGTAAAACCCAAAAACAAAAAATATGATCTCCACAACTTGTTCTCTCTCTCACACTTGAGAGAGCTTCTGCTATCTCACTCATGCACCCCAGTGAGTGAGTGTGTGTGTGTAATAAATAGAGAGGCTCAATCTCTATTTATATTCTTTTTTTCACTTAATGTCCTCTTCAACATGTCATACCCACTTAACAATTAATTACTAGGGCCAAAATCTCTAGGAGAGTCTAATAACCCTAGTGCCCAGAACTATGGGGACTTTTCCCTCCTATCAACAAGGAGGGTTAACCTTGACACAATTGTGGGGACTATTGCCCCGACTTACAATGGAGGGTTAACCTCAATGAATTTACATGACTTGTTTACATTATTGAATCTCTTGATCGAAACATCAGGGTAGGACATGACTCAATTACATTATAGATACTTCCCGGAATAAACATCGGGGTACAATACATAAGATATACAAGTGAATACATTCCAAAGTTACAGATACATCAACAAATAACACTCTATATTTCTATCTCTAAACCCATAACCTCCAACCTATCTTTCTCTCTCAAACCCTATCCCTCATTCTCTGTCATTTTATTTGTGCTTCTCTATAAATTCCTAACCCCCAAACTCTCTCTCTCTCTCTCTAAAATGCTATCACCCAATCACACTAACCACCCTCTCTCTCTCTATATATATTTATCTTAACCCCAATCTCTCTCTCTCTCTCTCTCATATATATATATATATCTTAAACCCAATCTCTCTTTAGGGCCCTAACTTGGAATCCTCTCCCCCTCTCTCTTTCTAAACCTCTAACCCACATTATATTTCTCTTTGAACCTTCAACCCCTAATATCTCAATCTATCTCTTTCTCTTTCTAAATTCTTAACCTCCGTCCTCTTTTTCTCTCTCAATCCTTGACACCAAATATCTCTCTCCCTCTAAACCCCTAACCTAGAATCTCTCTTTCTCTTCCCCTCTCTCTAAATGCATATCTAAACCCTTGATCTCCAATATTTCTCTCTAAATCTAATCTCTCTCTTGTCTCTCTTTCTCTCTTTATCTATATTTTTAAACCCCCAACCACCAATTTCTCTCTCTCCCTCTAAACACCTAACCCTCAATCTCTCTCTCTCCCCCTCTCTTTAAGCCCCTATCCCCGGATATCTCTCTCTAAACCACTAGCCCTCAATATTTCTCTTCTTCTCTATCTATATGTATCAAAACTCTTGAGCCCTGTTACCACCTAAGTTGTACTTAGTAGTTTTTAATCAAGTGAGCCTGGTGAATAGGACAGAGATTCTTTATTCGAACTTCAGAAGACCTTCAGAAGTACTTTTGGGAAGTGCTTGTTGTACTATATCACATGTTCATACCCCATGGGGGGATTGTAATAAATTTTCTAGCATGATAGTGTCTATAAAAGACTCGATCTCTTAGAATTTATTTGTCAATCTGATCAGCCCAGGGTGTTTTTTCCCTTGGTTATTATTGGTTGTTGAATAAACGATTAATAATTTCTAAGTTTTTCACTCAATACCTCCAAAGATGGGGTGGTCAGCTTGGCATTTAAAACTATTGAGGTTATTAGAGTCTACGTGTCAATGTATAAACATGCTAGGCATCATGGTTGAGTCATATGAACATGTCTAAGTCCCCCTAGGTTTTTAATTTTTAAATTTTTTTTTAAATTTTAATTTTTCCACAAAACTTAGGATATTTTTTAATAGTTTAATTGAAAAAATTGGGTTTGTAATAAAAGTGGGCCAAATAATCAATTTCAGTCATGTAGGTGCTCATTTTCAAGCTAAGAGCACCATTTAAACCCATGGACCCACTTTTTTCAGGTTTTGAGTGATTTTCCATCACTCAGGTCAGAAAACCCCAAAAATCAATTATTGATTATTTTAATTAATAAATTGATGAATAATGGAGCAAATCCAAAATCCTAGATCAGTGGATTCTCGGCTGATTTGATTGAAATCAGTTAGATATTAACCATATTGACTAGATCTGACAAATCCTTGACTGAAGGAGGTGATCTGAATAGATCCAAAGTTGATCTTCAGCATCCTTTATGGGGAATTGCACCCTCTCTCTCTCCTCCACACGTGTGGGATCTCCTAGAAGCTCTATGGATTTAAGTGTCAGTATTCGGGTTGATGTGTCAGCTTAATCAGCCCCCCGATTGACAAGTAGGCTCAGTTCAGGTTTAGATCAGCATTTATTGACTCTCCTTCAGCTACAGCGGTGTATCTCCTTAGGATTTGTGCCCCCCCTGGGCTGGATCTCCTATTTTTTGTATAAGTAAAGATCAGGATGCCTCTTCCAAGCTAGTTAGGTTTGGATTGAGGAGCTATTGCCATTGTAATACTGCTATATTTTTATTGTGAATAAAGAAGCTTTGGAGGCTATGTCGTGTAGTGCACGTGTTTGTGTGGATTCCCAGCGTCATGTTGCTAATGTGTAACTGCAATTTATTTCCAATTTCTATGTTGCTTTTGTTTTCTGGCTTCAAGGATTCGGTTGAATCAAGTAAGGGTGTAAACTAGGAAAGTTATATTACTTGTTCTTGTTTATCCATATTATGTATGCTCAATACGTTCAGTTATATGCTTAAATAAGATTATTTTTGCATGATCTTTCATTTTTGTTGCTTTATACATCTATATCCAGATCTCACGAGGTGTTGTGAAGGCTTGTGCTATCTAGTTGCAGGTTCTTGATTGGACAGAGGTGTGGATCAAGATTGATTCCATTACTTATCCAATAAGCTCAATACTCTATCCCTCAGTGCTCCACAAAAGGGTCTCCTTTCAGCTTGTTCGATTCAAGCAATGAGCCGACCTTCTCTCCTCTTCTTCTCTTTTCTTTAAAAAATCAATTTTCTTACCTGGTTACTATGTTCGAAAGATTTGTTATCATTTGGATATTTTATATGAAAGTAAAATTTACATATATATTCTATCTAAAATATCATAGTCTAGATCTCAATCCTGAAAAGCATCATTAAGCATTCTAGATCTAGCATAAGGAAATTGTCCGTTTTGCATGGCAAGTTAAAGAAAATCAGTAGGTTGCATGCTCTAGATTTCCTTTTATGTTTTAAAAAGATTAAATCAAGAAATAATTGCATATTTCATTTTCTGAACAAACAGCAATCCAAGATCCCAAGGAAAGCTTTCTTTCCTTGGTTCCTTTTTCACCTGTTTAGCTAGTTTTAACTTAATCTTTTTTTAGTTAAGGTAGGCTGATCCAAAGGTACTCTTAAAGTAATTTTGGGCATATGTTATTATAACATGCTTGATGTTTTTTAGCAGGTGTAAAAGAAAATAAAATAAGCTTTTGTTCGAAAGTGGCCTCAGGAGTGTTCAAATCCCCCCAGGGGTCTCCCCTTTCACTAAAATTTAAAAATTTTGGAGAGTTGTAAGATCTTGGTTTCATCCTATATAAGGACCAAGAAGTTTTTGATATTTCAGTTTTCTGATATTGTAACCAATAATAATAAAAGAAAATCTTTTTGAGTAGGCTCTTTCGAGCCCACTCCCCATCCCCCCAGGGGGGATCTATGTCCGTTTCACTTTTTTGCATTCTTCCTTTTTTTCGGCTCTAGTTTAGTACTGACATGTAGGATTATATACTTTGATATAATTTTTCATTATTCCATATTTTAATTTCAAAAGTAATCATACTACTTACCCCACGACTTCCCAATTGACCCGCAAGGGGAAAGAGATGCGTGGTAGGACTAATTAGAAAACCAGTGTTGTGTATCTTTGATTCCATTTTCATTAATTGTTTCATTAGTAATAATAAAATAAACCCCTCCTTGATTCCCCAATTGAGTTCCACTTGGATCGAAAGAGGTTCCTGGAGCGTTTTCTTTTTAACAAGAACACCTATTTTAAAATTTACTAAAAATTACAAAGAATCCAGTGTGTATGCTCTGTACTTGGATGCGGTTCATTTGATCAGTCAAGATGCATCAAAAGCACTTTAGTGACTAGAATAATTAGGATTCACTCTCCCCAAATTGACAAACCATCAAGCGAAAATCCAACGCCTCGATCAAACCATTACAGTGGCAAAATACCCAAAGGAAGTGGGAACTCCTGAAAAGTGACCTCGGGGTGTCGATCTCTATTACACCTTCAGGTGCATTATGAACAATAGTCTCAGAGATTCCATTCATCCCACATATTCCTTGCGGGTAACTGTGATGGTTTAGTTTTGGACATACTTCAAGTACCCCCTGGGTATATCTGGAGTCCCCTCGCCTAAGTTAAATTACTCATCTTCTTACATTAATTTAAAATTAACCAAGATACAATTGCACAACATTCATTCCTACACTTGCAAGCACTCTTAATAGTTTTTCAAATCCATTTTCAAGGCACTAGTCAACTGTTTATTCTTTCAATCTATAGGTGGTTAGGTGTCATTTTCATGCTTACTTGTGATTATTTCATCATGTTATTTGTTGTTTACAATTGTTAAATCAAAACTCTTAAAAAAATTACTCTTTAATACCATCATCATACTAAATAATTTTTCCGTAGTAACTTAATAGGGTCTACCCCCCTTGGCTTCGTTAGGAGTTGAGCCTAAACGAAGGAGTCAAGAACAAGGTGACAGCCTTGACTTGAGAATTGCCCCCAAGGACACACCGAGTGGCTTGAATATTTCTACCATGTAACCCAGGTGTTTGAAAGGTGGCAACACTTTTGGTGCCGTTGTCGGGGATAAATCTTTTTATTCCTGAGTACGACTTATCTTAACTTTTTTCTAAACAACTAAAAAGATAGAAATTTTTTAGTGATCTAGTCTTTAAAAAACATAAAAATTAAAACTCGATCCATCTGGAGACTCCACTGTCTAACATCCCTTCAAGAATTTCTACCCGAAGAAATCGCCGACAATTATTCAATCCTCTCCCTGATCTCGAAAGGTTTATCAGGGAAATATTGAATAGGCACACTTCCCGTAGAAACCTTGAATATTTAGGAGACCAATCCCTCTCAGATATCCATCACATATTTGTAGAGAGTCCCACCAATCTCAAGAAATGACAAAATTCTACAAACCCCTTGACTTTTATCAGATGCAGGTAATCCCCATGAAATTCCAAATGATGCTATCACGAAGCTCCCCATATTCCAGGGAAATAATGCCATCACTGCTAAGTCTCAAATCCAAAAGTTTGAAAAGCACCTAGTCAGCTATTGCAATGATGCTGCCCATAGCCATGAAGATGACAAAATGAAGCTCTTTGCTTTATCCTTAGAGGATGATGATGTGGAATGGTACTTCGACCTAGGTGATGATTCATATAAAACTCTTAGTGAATTCCTAGAGGGTTTTAAGAAGAAATGGGGGGGGAAGAAAGAACCAAGACATCTGCTTGCTTCCCTTCATAACATAAAGAAGATGGAGAATGAAACCATGGATGAATTTAACACTAAGTTTAGGAGTGTGGCTGTGGACCTGCCTAAAGAAATCAAGCTAAAGGATGCCTCCATCCTCATATCTTACATCGAAGCTTTCACTGGTGATTTGAGGTACCAGTTAAGAGATAAAGAGCTAGCCAACCTAAAAACTGCTCAGGAATTGGATAAGAAAATAGAAAAGAATATGCAGTCTTCAGGAAAATCCAACATTCCAGGTTACACTAGGGGAAACACTTCATACAACAAATAGAAGGGAAAAGCTTTTGAATTAGAAGAAAAGTGAACCTCTAAAGATCCCATCGAAAAGGTAACTAACATGATAAAAGACTTGGTTACTAGTCAAAACCAACTTATGGAAAATCATTCTGCACAGTTGAATCATATTCAGAATAGAATAATCATAATGGAAAGAAATAATGGACCTAGGAACATTCAGCCTAAATAGAATAAGATGTATCAAAAGAAAGATCCTCAACATGAACCTAGGATTCCAAACCAATTAGACTCAGCTAACATGGTAGAAGAAGTCATTCCATGGTGTAGACATTGTGATCAATTCCACCAAGAAAGCACTTGCTATATCGCAAACCAAGTTATAGAACATGGAATGATCAAGGTCAGTAATCAGGAAACAACATCAAGCGAGTCTGATCATGTGTACATGGTAGGCCAAACCTACCCTTTTTCAAACCAGCATTGGTAGTAGGCCATGGATTACAGTTATGAGAAGGATCTCCTTTCCAACTTTTATGGTGTAATTCCTTCTCTGAAAACAATCAAGGAAATGATGGAGGCTAGATTCAAGGGTGCAGTTTATCAAAGAAAGGAGAAGCCATCACCATCTAAATAGTTCAAGCCAAAGGTAACCGATCCTCCTCTCCCAGATCCCCCTGTTATCCCTGAATCAAATGTTGATATGGGAGAATGGATAAGTAGTGCTAAGATTCATGTTTATGCAACTGATGTCCTTAAAATTCCCGGTCAAAAATAAAAGTTTTTGAAAGCCATAGAGGATGGTCAAAGTAAAACTCATAATATTTTCAAAGAGGATCCTCTCCCTAATAATAATGCTATATTTGAAGCTGAACATATTGAAGCTATAGATATTCCTATAGTCCTCAATAGTGTTGATCAAAGAAGAGAAGACCACCCTCCTTTTTATGTCTCCCTCTTAGTTTATAACCTTCTCCTTCATAACTACATGTTAGATTCAAGTGCTTCATCAAATGTCATGACAAGAAAATTAATGGAACAACTAAATCTAAGGGTCACCTGACCCTACCACAATGTTTGTGCTATGGATGCAAGAGAAGTTGAAGTGGTAGGGATAATCTTAAATTTACAAGTTAAGTTGGCCAAGTATCCTGATATCGACATGTCGATGGATGTGGTAGTGATAGATGTTCCAGATAATTGGGGTATGTTGCTATCTAGAAAATGGGATGCAACTCTTGGTGGGTACATTCAAATGGATCGGACATATGCTACTATACCTGCATCAAAAAACACTAGGGTGATTCTCCATAGAGAGAAGCTAAGGAAACGACATGTAGAAAACCCTAAGAAAACCGGAAATGAATTTGTTCATTTCACTGATAACTTTGGAAACTATGTTATTTTGTCAAATTTCATGGCTCTTGTTAACAACTTCTAACTTCCAGAGTATCGAAGGAAACATGGTGAAGAAAAATGATGGTTATTTGGACTTTGGTTAAATATGACAATGTGAATGTATGATAGAGGGCACATAAATAATGAAATTATCTCATAATCCAATGGTATAGAACAAGGATGTGAAAATTAACGGTTTAGAATAGATATGCTTTGTGAAGATGCACGAGAGATAAAGATATGCGTAGATAATTAACAAGGCATGAGGATCGACAGTTATGGGATTGGGTCGGCAAAATCTATGGTTGATAAGAAGTCTGCTCCATAAAGTTGCGCGTTGTTAAAAACAAAAAGGACCAGCGGAATGTGTACGTGCAAGTTAATCCAACGAATTAAAAATAAAGTGAATATTCATCAAAGGTTATCATCAGATCCGGAGGATAGATTTGCACGGCGGTTGAAGTAGAAAAGCGGTAGCGGAATAAAAACCATGATACATGTGGCAGCTTATGTTACATTCCGCGGAGAAAAATGGTTTAAGAAAAACCACTAGAAGGAGCCTCCGGAATGGACTTCTATATAAAGTGAAGTTGACTTATTTTGAAAAATAATTTTTTTATTTTACATGCCAAGATGAATGAGAGGGACCACCCACCATCCTTTCGCAATCAACTTCGGGTACATACAGTTACAGTCACAGGTAAGCTTCGAACACTCGAGCTTTATTCATAGAATTATTGTCATTTTTCTATTATGGAGAAAGAGAAAGGGTTAGAAGGTCTTACCCGAGTCCTGGATGAAAGAGAATAATTCTTGGTTGTTAGAGATAGAGGCATATATGACCCATTCCTGTCAGTGGGAAATGTATCGGTTATTAAAGAAAGATTGTGGTGATATAATTCACAAGGAAACGACATTTTGAATGCCTGCAAGTCATTTCTGTATTATTTCACCATTGATCAGACCTTACCCTTTCCTGAATTCACTGAGTGGTGTGAAAGTAATTACTCGTCTTCTGAGAGAGTCATTGTGAGTCGTTCCACGTCCAAGATATTGTGTAGAATTGATGCAAAAGCTATCCGTGGATTCCTGAATTTGCCTGATAATTACCTTGATAGTGGTGAATCTGTGAATGAGTCTGTTTTGGCTAAAGTATATAGAGGTTGTAAAACTTAAGTTCGATGTGAATTTTTGTCTAGTATTCTTAATGAAGGTCAGTCATTAGAAGGTCTCCTTTTGCCATATCGTATTCACATCTTCAAAGAGGAGGTCTAATTGGTTGTGTCTTTGGTCTGTCAGGTTTTAGGTCTAGATGATGACTTTCATGTCAGTGAGGTTGTCTTGGGTTTCTTATTGAAAATGAGTTCAGTTAGTCTTGAGTCTGAGTCCCATCCAGTCCATGTCTTCAGTTTGGATGAATATTTAGCAGAGGCCATCCATATCCAATTAGTCGAGTTCTTATAGGTCATATTTTTCAAGTATCAATCATATTTGTTGAACATGTTATTATGTTCAAATGTAACTGAATTGCAATTCTTAAATACTATATTCTCTTCGGATTTGTCGAAGCAAATCAATATGTTTGAATTTGTAAATTCCATTATGTCAGAGATATATAAGTTGTTGTTTGATGAAGTATTTCCCAAAGTGTTTGAAGAAATGAAGATTATGATGCAATCGTCACCAGAAGATAGAATTGGGGACTGGTTTTTATATAAAGACTTTACAGTTTTGAGAGTATATGGTTTCACCGGAGAACCTTACAGGCTGCCGGCTTTCCTTACCCCTAGGATCTTTGCATTAGAATACATGAGACAAAATTACATGTATAAGAGGAACATTTCGGAGCTTTCAAAAAATCCTCCAATATCAAATTCCCCCTTAAAGTTGGTTCATTCATATTTAAAAACAAGGGTGCCCTGGTGATTGTGGAGAAAATATTGGAAAATATGGATTTTCAAAAGGAACAAAAGGTTAATTATGATCCTTATCATATAATTTATCTAAGAAAACAAGAAAATAAAAATAAACCATTTGATCACCAGGTTGTTGAGGGTTTGAAGGAAGTAGCCAATTTGTCTCACTTTGTGGAAAATCCAGGAAGCAATGAGAGTACAAGCAGTGGATCAATTACAGTGTCTCAAATGCCAGAAAATTCTCATGTTTTAATTAAAAGAAGTTTTTTTGAGATTGAAAATATGGAAATAGATGAAGACAGTTCACATAAGAAGACCAAAACATCTCAAGATGATAAAATTTCAAGTGAAGTAGTTTCAGATGAGTTGAAAAAAGTAATTTTTATTCCTAAGAAGTCAGTGCAGATGAATCAGTTTTCTTTTGAAAGTGCAAATAATGCAGAGTCTAGTTCAGTTTTTAAATCTAAAGTAGAATTCATGACTAGCTATGTAGAAAAGTAGAGACAGTCCCTAGAAGAAACTAAGAATCTACTCCCCCGAGTGAGAAGTCTGAATAACCCAAAGACTTCCCTGATTTCCACTCAGGACGTAGAGAGAAACACTTTAAAATTAGCTATGGTAAGTGACAAAAAAGTGGCCGAGATGGAAGTAAGATTGGATAAAATTAGTGTACCTGACAAAATACAACTGTATAAACAGACATGAGATATTATTTATTCAGATTTATTACATGCCATGGTGAAAATTAACAAGTTGCAAGTTTTGATTGATAAATTAGAGGTCCAATGAAAGCACGAGAAAGTTGAGAACAAGGAGAATTCTATTCAAATAAAGAAATTGCAAGCAGATATCGTAAGCTCAAGGGATGAAACAGGAAACACGCAAGCCGTCAGAATACTTTTAGAAGAAAAAGATAATGCCCTCCAGGTACTAAAGAAGAAGTTGAAAATCCCTAGTTTTGAACATGTTCAGTCATAAGAGTTGTTAGCATTGCAGGAGGAGAAATATAAGATTCATCAGGAAATGATGGAGTACAAAGGAAAAATTGTGAAGTTGCAAGAAGAAAAGAATAAATGGGAAACAGAGCGAAATGAATTAATGGCACAAATTTCATGGTTAAAGAAAGACCAGAATGATGAAAAAGAGATTATGGAAGAATTAATGAGCCAGACTCCTACTGATGAAAATTTCACCATTGTAAATATTGAAAAGCCTTTAAATGATTTTTCTGCTGATGATTTACTAGTACCCATGTCACAAGTAAGCTTGAAGGATGTATAGATAAGGGAATTAAAAGAAGAAAATGAGAAAATCAAATTCGAGCTGACTAAATGGCTAAAAACAAGAATAAAATATTACAGGATAAAGGTCAATTACAAAAGAATCTTAATGAATTAAAAGAAAGGAATACAAGAAAGGGTCCTCTTCAGGAAGCCAAGCATATAATTTGGGATACATTGTCTGTGGAAATTACTAAGTTCAGACATTTTTTGAATTTCATTGATGATCAGGAAACCCCTACGTACAGCTCAGAATGCATTGAATTTCTTGAATTCATTAACTTATAAAAAATTACAAGATATAGGAATCAAAGACAGAGTGGCTATGGTACTATGGTCGAAAAGGTTCGTTCACAAACATCATCTTATGAAGACAGTACAAGATAAGGCTAATGAGATGACTTCGCATATTAATGATTTCAGGTATGCTTTTAAAGAATTGTTTGAAGATGGCCTTCCTTCTTTCTGGGATGAAGAAGGAAGACTTCTTTCTCAAGAACATTATCATATCCTACTAGTACAAAGCTCTATGGATCACTCCAATTTTGATGATTTGGTAAAGGGATTGACGGGAAAAGTCATCATGGACAAATTGACAGAAGACTTCGAGATATTGCAGAAATTTATGATCGTCAGAGGAGGGTTGCTACTATGTCTTATGAAACCTATATGGATCTGGAAGTGTCTATCCAAGAAATGATTGAGTACGACATCCTAAGTGCAGAACAATGGAGAGCCGTGGAAAGATTCAGAAAAACAAAGTATATTCTTCATCCGTGAAAACAGGTGCTACGCGCTATGGAGCTGCTTGTTCGAGCCTTGTTGTCACCAAGTTGATTTTAATTAAATGATCTGTTATCAGGATCAAAGCAAGTAGTTTATTCCTAGTTATTAGGGATATGGTTACAAAGGCTTTGATTAAATAGATTATTCAGTTATTAAATCTTCTTGGGAAGAAATCATTTATGTATATATTTGCATTTACTTGATGTATTGGGGGTTAGAACCCATTTGTTGGATCAATGTTTTTTGAACACATATAATTTTTGAAATAATAAAGTTGAATGCATACAGGTTATCAGAGATTCTTGTGCTATTTACATTACAGTCTGTATTTTCTTTCCTATGTGATCATTTTTCCGGTGTTACATTCCATTTTGTTTTCCTTGTATCTGAAGCGTAGTGTTGAATGGTTGGAATTCATACTTTTTGTGCTCTGACTATTGTTTCAGATATTTCATAAATGTTTCTACTAAAGTTAATATGGAATTCATCTTATGATGCTCTATATTGATGGACTATTCATATTTCCTCCTTTTTCCACCCGAACTCAATGAATGACTGTAATTAAGTGGTTATCTTGCCTTTGATGAAATCTCATGCATGTGACCTTGTGATATCTTTATGTATTTTGACTCCATTGCCCAATGATTATGTGTATCATTTCAATCATCTATATGATGTTTAAGTGTTGATTTTATATCTGGCCTTGTTAAATTTATATTTGAGAGATCCCTCTCTGGAAAGGAAAACCAGTTTCTTTCTGAAGTGGTTTTTGCTGTTACCTTTGGGATTTACCTTTGCAACCTGGGTACATTCTAAGTGTTAAAAAATTGGCACCGTTGCCAAGGAACGAAAGTGCAAATCTGCCCTGGGAAGAACGACAGAGTTTTAAAGATCAAGAAAAGATTTCTGTGGGCAAACAAGAATTTTTGTCAGTAGAGAAGGTTGTATATTTGCTCTGGCGATTCCATTGTAAAATTTTTCAAAATTTAAAAAGTCATTCTGGCTTCGAGAAGACATACACGATGTAATTCTGACACTGAAATTTTAAAGAGTTTGGAAGATCCAGAAAGGTTATTTAAGAAAAGGATAAAGAAAAAATAGTTTTTCCTTTGTTTGGTGCGTCATCTTCTCGAGATTCTCCTAATATTTTTGATCCAGAATGGGAAGTTAATGTTGAAAGAAGTTTGTTGAAAACTAAGTCTGAGTCTGATCTTAAGAATATTGAATTTAATTCTCATAGATTAGAATTTTATTTACTGGATTCCCTTTGGAGAGATTTACAATAGTCTGCAAAAGTTGAAACACTTGTTGTTCAAAACACTCAAAAGTCCTCAGTACCTTTGAATCCACCTAGACCAATGGCAGCCAGATTTGCTCCATTACATTTTCCTGCTTTATTGCACAACCTTCCTCAAAATTATTCCCAAAGAATTTCCTTGTTTGATGGAGAAGGAGACATAACCGCAAAACAACATGTGGCTAAGTTTGAATATTTTGTTGACTTGGAGGGAGTCGATTATGCAGATGTTAAAATGCGATTATTTGCTCAAAGTTTATCAGGTGAAGCGAAGAAATGGTTTAAAGATTTTCCAGATGGATCTATAGTGAATTTCCAAGCTTTCCAGAATGCATTCCTAGAGAGATGGGATGACAAACATAATCCTTTGCATCTCTTGTCTCATTATAACAGTCTCAAAAAGAGGGGTTTTGAATCTATTCATGAATTTTCAAGTAGGTTTATGAGGGTTTATAATTCTATTCCAGAAGATATAAAACCTTCTACAGCCACTGCTAAACTGCATTATGCTGGAGCCTTTGATAATGACTTTGCATTTTCATTGAGAGAAATAAAATCAGCAACTCTTGCCGCAATGTTTACAGATGCTTTAGACATTAGAGGAATTTTGGGGTCTAAAATGGGCCTCCTAAGGAAAATAATAAAATAATAGTTAAAATAATAAAATAATATTGATTAATTTCGGAGGAAGAAAGAAAAAAACTACTTTTTGTGTTCGTATTTTCGACATATCTCCCTGTGTTTTTACTCAAATTTCGATTGGGAGAGCTCGTTGGATGCGGAATTTGATTCCGCATCCAATGAGCTATCTCGATCGAAATTTGAGTAAAAACACAATGAGATATGTCGAAAATACGAACAAAAAAAGTAGTTTTTTTAATGACAAATATGTCAATTCAACCATTATGGTTGACTTATTTTATTGAAATTCTATTGGTTCTTGAATTCCAACTCACAAAAACTTATTTTGGCACGTTTTCTTATAAGGCCCATTTTAGACTCCAAATTTCCTCTAATGAGTGGAAGCAAATATGATGGAAAGTGGAAAAATGAAACACAGAAACATATATAGGAGGAAAAAGGAAGAAAATTCTCCTTCTACTTCTTCTTCTACCACTGATATCAAGTTTGAAATGATGTTGAAGACAATGGAGAAGTTGATGGACAGATTGACTATGGATAATAGGGCATTCAACAGAGAACAAGTCGATCCTCAAATCAAGAATCCTAATTTTAGAAGACCAAATCCTTCTATACTTCCACAAAATAGGTAGAGAGACATGAGAAACCCAAGAAATCAGGAAGAACAACAAATTCGACCACCGTTTCCTGAGAATTATGTCGTTGACAAAGAAGACCCTACTAAAAATGAAATTCATTTTTTGGAGAACTAGATTCAGAGATATATCTTACTGAAGAATAACATAACATGTTTGCACAGGAGGATGGGAATGAAGAATTTGAAAGGGAGACAGAACAGTATCAATATGGATGATGTACAGAGGAAGATTAGATTGAGAAACAGAGAAGTATTTATAAATAAAGGGAAGGTAAATCCAAATCAGCCTTCCACCAGTTTTTTAAATATAGAAAGGGGAAAAGAAATACAAAAAGAGTCTGTTGTAAATAAAGAAGTTGAGAATGAGATACAAAAAAACAAAGGAATGAAGCAAGTAACCCCAATTGATGTAGAAAGAGTCAGTTCTAGTTTCAATTTGCAAAATGAGCTTTCCAAGTTGAAATTTTTTGTTCCATTTAATGAGTTGTTGAGAAACAATGAATATAGAAATACCATAACAAAAATGGTCAAAGGTCAAGGAGAATTGCAATCTGATATTTTGGAATTGAATGATGATAATCCTACTATTTCATTTGTGTCGAAAGTTGAAAATATAGAAAATGAAGAAGTCCCTCCTTTTTATTTGAGTTTGAATGTGCATGATATGGTGGTCCATAATGCTATGTTAGATTGGGGTGCATCACATAATTTAATGCCAAAAGGAGTAGTTGAAAGTCTGGGATTGGAAGTGACAAGACCATATAAATATTTGTATTCTTTTGATTCCAGGAGAGTGAAATGTCTTGGTTTGATTAAGGATATGGTAGTAACTCTGAATAAATTACCATCTAAAACAATAGTAATGGATGTGGTAGTAGCAGATATCCCACCTAAGTTTGGAGTATTGTTATCAAGATCTTGGACTTCAAAGTTGAAGGGTAGTTTACAAATGGATATGTCATGTGCGACTATTCTGGTTCAAGATGGAAGTAAGAGGTTGTATAGTGAGAAACGAACTCCTTATGTAGTGAGTAGTCAAGATAAGCCTGAAGTTCATCATATATATGCTGTTGATACTAATTTGGGGTATTCCATTTTCTTTAATGAAACTGTTCCATATGATTTGGAAGCTACATTGCAGATGAAGCCTGAAGAAAATAAAAAGGAAGAGGTGATGGAACAAGATGCTTTGGAAGCAAAACAAAAAATAGAAGGTTTGTGGACTATATATTTTGATGGATATGTGGAAAAAATAGGTGCTAGAGATGGTGTGTATATAATTTATCCTATCAGGGATTTTAAAGCTTTATCATATAAATTAACATTTGAATGCACAAATAACGTAGCTGAATATGAAGCTTTATTACTTGGGTTGCATGCTTTGAAATATTTGGGAGCACAAAGGATAAAAGTTTTAGGGGATTCAGAATTGGTGATAAACTAGGTGAATGATAGTTATCAAACCAGGCATCCCCAAATGAGGGCTTATAGGAACGAAGTATGGGATATGATTGGTAACATTTTTACAGAGCATACGATTCAGGTGGTTTTCAGACATGAAAATACTGTAGCAAATTCTTTGGCAGTAGCTGCTAGAAAATTTAAAATCCCTATTGCTGGTCAGAAGGAATATCAAGTGGACATTGTGAACAGACCATCTATTCCAGATAATTCTAAATATTGGCAGGTATTTGAAGATGACATGCAGATAAGAAGGTTTTTATAACTATCAGGAGAATTTGTAAATACTCATATTGATACCGAAAATGACAATGGTGAGAATTTTCAGGATGATGAAGAGCCTGAAAAGGAAAAGGATGGTGCTGAAAAATTAAAGGGAACATTAGGAGGAAAAGATATTATTCAATTAAGAAATAATTTTATACCAAGAGGTTTGATTCCTTTGGAAAAACTTTTTGATCAGAATGATGTTGCTAAGAATCCTAAAGTGAATCCTGTTGAAGATAGGAATATTGGTATCGAGGAAAATCCTAAAATTATAAAATTATCCAAAAACTTGCCTGTAAAAGAAAAAGAGGAATATGTGAATTTAATGAAGAAGTATACAGATGTGTTTGCTTGGAGTTATGAAGATCTTGAGGAGTGTGATACATCTATAATACAACATACTATTCCTATAAAACCTAGGGAGAAACCTTTCAAGCAGAACTTAGAAGGATAAATCCTAAATTGCTTCCCATTATTGAGAAGGAAATTAAAAAATTATTTGACGCCAAAATCATTGTGACTCTAAGATTTTCAAAGTGGGTTGCAAATTTGGTTCCTGTTAGAAAAAAGAATGGAGAAATAAGACTGTGTATAGATTTCCGGAATTTAAATAAAGTTTCTATTAAGGACAATTATCCCTTGCCGAAGATGGATCATATACTGTAGAAGGTAGTTGGAGCTGAAAGAATTTCGATGATGGATGGTTTTTCTGGTTACAATCAAATTAAAGTATTACCTGAAGATCAAGAGAAAACTACATTTACTACACCTTGGGGCACTTTTATGTATGCAAATATGCCTTTTGGCTTAATGAATGCAGGAGCTACTTTCCAGCGGGCCATGGACATTGCTTTTCCGGGAGAAATTGAAAAATTTGTGGTAATTTACATGGATGACATCACAGTTTATTCAAGATCTGATAGAGAACATATTCATCATTTAGAAACAAATTTCATGAAGTGCAGGAAATTTGGTATATCATTGAACCCAAAGAAGTCCAACTTCGCATTGGAAGAAGGAAAATTGTTGGGTCATATAATATCTAAAGATGAAATAAAAATTGATCCTGAAAGGGTGAGTGCAATTTTAAAGGTAGGAGAACCCAGGAGTAAAAAGGAAATACAATCATTTTTGGGACAAGTGAATTTTTTAAGAAGGTTTGTGCCTAGTTTTGCTGAAATCTTAATGAATATTACAAACATGCTAAAAAAGGGTCATGAGATAAAATGGAATGCGGAGGCTAGGAGGTCATTTTGGGAAATCAAACAAGCAATCTCAGAGGCTCCGGTGTTGGTGAGTCCAGATTTTACCAAATATTTCTTAATATTTTTGTATGCTTCAGAGCATACCATTGAAGCATTTTTATTGCAGAAGAATGATGAGAACATGGAGCAACCCATAACATTTTTCAGCAAGATGTTGAGGGATGGAGAATTAAAATATGATATCATGGAGAAACATGCATATGCTTTAGTCAAGGCATTGAAATATTTCAGAGTATATATTCTACACTCACATGTAATCGCGCATGTTCCAACTGCTGCAGTGAAATGAATTTCAACACAACCTGATCCAGAGGGTAGAAGGGAAAAATGGATAGCTACATTACTGGAGTACGACATAGAGATAAATCCTACTAAGCTGATTAAGGGACAAGGATTAGCGAAAATGATGACAAATTCAAATTGTGAATCTTTACAAATCAATTTCTTATCCCTTCAGTTCAATCAGTTGGATACAGAGATGGAAGTAATGATTGATTTTGTGGCGTCTCCATGGTACTCTGACATTGTTTACGTCCTTCGAAATTTACAAGCACCAGTAGGATTGAATAAGTCAAGGGCAAGGTCAGTAAAATTGAAAGCTGCCAAGTTTTGTATTATAAATCGATATATTTATTGGAAAGATCCCGAAGGTGTGTTACTAAATTGTCTTTTGGAAAATGAAGCTCAACATACAGTTAAAGAATTCCATAAAGGAGATTGTGGAGGGCATCATTCTTGGAAGGTGACTGCAAATAAAATTCTAAGAGCAGGCTACTATTGGCCAACATTGTTTTTAGATGTATATAAAGAAACCAGCATGTGTCATCAGTGTTAGATTTTTTATGGTAAAAGAAAGGTAATTCCTCTCCCTTTAAATCCAATAGCAATAGAAGCTCCTTTCTAGCAGTGGGGTTTGGATTTCATTAGCGAAATAAATCCAAATTCTTCAGGACAACACAAATGGATTTTAACAGCTATGGATTATTTTACAAAATGGATTGAGGCGATTCCTACCAGGAAAGCCACTGAAACTATAATCATGGATTTTATTGGGGAGAACATATTGGCTAGATTTGGATGCCCCAAAAGAATAGTAACAGATAATGCAGCCTCTTTTAAATCCAATAAAATGATTGATTTCTGTCACAAATATCATATCAGTTTGAATCATTCGACTGCCTATTATTCGCAAGGAAATGGGTTAGCCGGATCTTCAAATAAAAGCTTAGTAAGGATCATCAGGAAATTGTTGGAAGATATTAAAAGATCATGGCATACCAAGCTCAAATATGCTTTATGGTCTGACAGGATTAGTACCAAAAGGGTGATTGGTATGTCTCATTTCCAATTGGTGTATGGAAATGAAGTTGTTTTTCCAGCATCGTTAGGTGTTCCAGTTATGAGGTATTTCTAAGAGCAACATGAAGAACCAAACCACATGCAAAGGAGGATAAATCAGATTATTGAGCTAGAAGAGCAAAGGAATAAGGCTTATGATAAAGTGCAATTGCATCAAGAAAAAATAAAAAATACTTTTGACAGAAAGGTGAAAGAAGAACAATTTCAGATTGATGACTTGGTCTTGAAGTGGGATGCTCCCAAAGAAGATAAACATGGAAAATTTGATCATATGTGGGTAGGTCCTTATGTTATTGCTGGACATAGAGGGAAAAATGCATTTCTTTTGGAATATCCAAACGAGGTTTCTCTGGATAGTAACCCTGTCAACGAGAGATTTCTGAAACATTACCTATCCTAAGAAGGAAGGTAAAAATTGTACCATAAGTTTGTAAATATTTATTTTCTTTAGAAATCAGTACAGATGGTGAGCCAAATGCTTTTGAAGCTCGCAGTGAAAGCCCTAAGATTCAAGAGGCATGCCATTTATTTCTAGTAAATATATCAACAAGAAAGGTAAATTTTTTGGAAGCTATCATGTAAAGATTAAAGACAGGCACCTGGTCTACGAGTTCTTTGATACCTCACAGGGAGGATATCATCCCCAGATGGAGCCAGTTGTTAACAACTTCTAACTTGTAGAGTATCAAAGGAAACATGGTGAAGAAAAATGATGGTTATTTGGAATTTGGTTAAATATGACAATGTGAATGTATGATAGAGGGTGCATAAATAATGAAATTATCTCATAATCCAATGCTATAGAACAAGGATGTGAAAATTAACGGTTTAGAATAGATCCTCTCTATGAAGATGCACTGGAGATAAATATATGTGGAGATAATTAACAAGGCACGAGGATCGATGGTTATGGGATCAGGTTGACAAAATCTACGGTTGATAGGAAGTCCGCTCCATAAAGTTCCGTGTTGTTAAAAACAAAAAGGCCCAGCGGAATGTGTACGTGCAAGTTAATCCAACAGCTTAAAAATAAAGTGAATATTCATCAATGGTTATCATCAGATTCGTAGGATAGAGTTGCACAGCTGTTGAAGTAGAAAAGTGGTAGTGGAATAAAAACCACGATACATGTGGCAGCTTATGGTACATTCCGCGGAGAAAAATGGTTTAAGAAAAAACACTAGAAGGAGCCTCCCGAATGGACTTCTATATAAAGTGAAGTTTACTGATTTTGAAAATCATTTTTATTTTATTTTACATGCCAGGATGAATGAGAGGGACCACCCACCATCCTTTCGCAGTCAACTTCGGGTACATACAGTTACAATCATAGGTAAGCTTCGAACGCTCGAGCTTCATTCAGAGAATTATCGTAATTTTTCTATTATGGAGAAAGAGAAAGGGTTAGAAGGTCTTACTTGAGTCCTAGATGAAAGAGAAGAATTCTTGGTTGATAGAGATAGAGTCATATATGACCCATTCCTGTCAGTGGGAAATGTATTGATTATTAAGTAAATATTGTGGTGAAATAATTCACAAGGAAACGACATTTTGAATGCCTGCAAGTCATTTCTGTATTATTTCACCATTGAGCAGACCTTACCCTTTCTTGAATTCCCTGAGTGGTGTGCAAGTAATTACTTGTCTTATGAGAGAGTCATTGTGAGTCGTTCCATGTCCAAGATATTGTGTAGAATTGATGCAAAAGCTATCTGTGGATTCCTGAATTTGCCTGATAATTACCCTGATAGTTGTGAGTCTGTGAATGAATCTGTTTTGGCTGAAGTATATAGAGGTTGTAAAACTGAAGTTCGATGTGAATTTTTGTCTAGTATTATTAATGAAGGTCAGTCATTAGAAGGTCTCTTTTTTCCATATCGTATTGATATCTTCAAAGAGGAGGTCCAATTGGTTGTGTCTTTGGTCTGTCAGCTTTTAGGTCTAGATGATGACTTTCATGTCAATGAGGTTGTCTTGGGTTTCTTATTGAAAATGAGTTCAGTTAGTATTGAGTCTGAGTCCCATCCAGTCCATGTCTTCAGTTTGGATGAATATTTAGCAGAGGCTATCCATATCCAATTAGTCGAGTTCTCAAAGGTCAGATTTTTCAAGTATCAATCATATTTGTTGAACATGTTATTATGCTCAAATGTAACTGAATACTATATTCTCTTCGGATCTGCCGAAGCAGATCAATATGTTTGAATTTGTAAATTCCATTATGTTAGAGATATATAAGTTGTTGTTTGATGAAGTATTGCCTAGAGTGTTTGAAGAAATGAAGATTATGATGCAATCATCACCAGAAGACAGAATTGGGGACTGGTTTTTGTATAAAGACTTTACAGTTTTGAGAGTATATGGTTTCACCGGAGAAACTTGTAGGATGCCTGCTTTCCTTACCCCTAGTATATTTGCATTAGAATACATGAGACAAAGATTACATGTAGAAGAGGAACATTTCGGAGCTTTCAAAAAATCCTCCAATATCAAATTCCCCCTTAAAGTTGGTTCATTCATCTTTAAAAACAAGGGTGCCCTGGTGATTGTGGAGAAATTATTGGAAAATATGGATTTTCAAAAGGAACAAAAGGTCAATTATGATCCTTATCATATAATTTCTCTAAGAAAACAAGAAAATAAAAATAAACCATTTGATCACCAGGTTGTTGAGGGTTTGAGGGAAGTAGCCAATTTGCCTTTGATGAAATCTCATGCATATGACCTTGTGATATCTTTATGTATTTTGACTCCATTTCCCAATGATTATGTGTATCGTTTCAACCATCTATATGATGTTTAAGTGTTGATTTTATATCTTTCCTTGTTAAATTTATATTTGAGAGATCCCTCTCTGGAAAGGAAAGCTAGTTTCTTTCTGAAGTTGTTTTTGCTGTTACCTTTGGGATTTACCTTTGCAACCTGGGTACATTTTGAGTGTTAACAACCCCTATTAAGGAAAACATTAAAAATGAAAAGATAGATGAATTTTGGAAAATGTACTTTGACGGGGCTTATTCCAAAGCTAGAAAAGGTGCAGGCATTGTGATCATCTCTCCTTCAAATAAAGTCTACAGCTTTGCTTTCGGATTAGAGTTTGAAGCATCAAACAATGTAGCCGAGTATGAGGCATTGCTCCTGGGGTTAGAAACCACTAAAGATATGGGAATAAATATGTTGAACATAAAAGGTGATTCAGACTTAGTTGACCTCTAGATTAAGAATCAGTATCAATGCAAAAATGACAGACTAAGGAAGTATAGAAATGCCACATGGGACACTATGGAGTGGTTTGATGCACTTAACATTCAAAATATCCATAGAGAAATGAATGGGTTAGTAGATAAATTGGCAGTAGCAGCATCCACCCTCCAGCCATCAGATGAAATGGTTAGTGGGAATGGAAAGATGAAAATTAATTTCAGACCTTCAATTCTAGATAATATAGATCACTGGCAGGTGTCTAGAGATGATGAGGAACTCTTGAGATTCATCCACAATATACAAGAGTATTAAGGTTGCAAGATCAGTTATCAGCAAGAGGGTAAAGAGTATCAGGAATACAAGGATAATGTAAGGAATCACATCCCAAGTAGCCTTATATATTTTAAGAATATTTTTGATTGACAGGATCATCATAAAAAACAAAAAGAAGAAATAAAAATTTGGAATTATATGGAAATAAACATAGGAACTGATAAGGACCCCAAGTTAATAAAAATTGGAAAAGGTACTTCGTAAAAGGAAAGGAACAATTTGATCAACTTAATCAAAAAGTATAGAGATGTGTTGGACTTTAGTTATGATGAGCTTAAAGCCTATTAGGAAGATGTGTTTCAACACACTTCCCCTCACAGAAGAGGCTAAGGAGGTCAAACCTTTCCGACAAAAACTTAGGCGAATAAATCCTAAGTTGGCCCCCATTGTGTAGAAGGAACTTCAGAAGATGTTAGTAGCAGGGATCATAGCACCTACAAGACATTCATCTTGGTGCTCCAACTTAGTTTTTGTCAGAAAGAAGAATGGGTCAATTAGAATATGTATATATTTTAGAAATCCAAATACATCATGCCTTAAAGATAATTACCCATTACCCGACATGGAAACATTACTTCAAAGAGTAACATGATCAGGAATGATGTCCATGTTGGATGGATTTTCCAGTTATAACCAGGTGTTGGTAAATAAGGAGGATCAAAATAAGACTACATTTACCACACCTTGGGGTACCTATAAATTTTTAAGAATGCCTTTTGGCTTATTGAATGCTGGTGCCACCTTCCAAAGAGCCATGGACTTTTCCTTCAAAGAACTTATAGGAAAAATAATCGAAATATATCAAGATGACTTAACTATTTTTTCAAAGGAAATATCTAACCACATAAGTCATCTTAGGCAGGTTTTCATAAGATGTCGGAAATATGGTATTTCCTTGAACCCCTCCAAGTCAATCTTTGGGGTTTATGAAGGCAAGTTGTTGGGGCACGTCATTTTTAAGGATAGTGTCAAGGTTGATCCTGAGAGAGTTGAATCCATTAAGAAATTCTCCTTGACTTAGAATATAAAATCTCTCCAGTCTTTCAATGGTTAGATCAACTTCATAAGGATATTCATCCCAAATTTAGCATAATTAATGAAACCTCTACAAAATTCATTAAAGAAAGATGTTAAGTTTGAGTGGATAGGTGAAGGGAAAGATGCTTTCAAGTCTATCAAAGATGCCATATCCATGTCCCCAGTCTTGATCAGTCAAGATTATTCCAAGGAATTCCATATATTTTCCTTTTCCTCAGAAGACACCATTGCCATTGTTTTGCTTCAAAAGAATAAGGAGGGGCAAGAGCAACCTATAGCCTTTATGAGTAGAGCCTCACAACATTCAGAGTTGAAGTATACTACCATTTAGAAACAAGATATGCTCTTTTCAAGTCCCTTAAACATTTTAGAACTTATGTAGGTTACTCCAAAATCATTGGGTATGTACCCCATGTAGCTATCAAGGATATCATGTCTCAACAGGATTGTCTAGGAATCAGGGGTAAGTGGGTTTCAAAGTTTCAAGAATATGATTTAGAGATAAAACCTACTAAGTTAATAAAGGGGAAAGGTCTTGCAAAGATGTTGACCGAAGGAAATGAAAAGGCCTTCGGAATAATCTACTAGAACAGTGATTCAGAACAAAGTGTATAAGACGAGCTTTAGAGATTAGAGCAGAACCCTTGGTGTATCGACATCATCTTTTTCCTCCACAACCTTACATGACCTAATCACTTACTTGGCCATGAAAGAAGAGAATTAAGGTTAAAAGAAACTAATTATTGTTTAACAAAAGATGGTATGGGTTAGAGAAACCCCGATGGTTTAAAACTTAGATGTGTCGATGAACCTGAGTCCAAAAAAATTCATGGTTGAGTTCCATTCAATATTTTGTGGTGGACATTTTGAAGCAAGAACAACTGCCCATAAAATCTTTAGAGCAGATTACTATTGGCCGAACCTATTTTTAGATGTGCACAAGGCTGTCAGAGTTTTCTCCTAGTGTCAGTTATTCACCAGAAAGCAACAAATGAAAGCCTTGCCTTTAAATCCAATAGTAGTCCAAGCCCCTTTCTAGTAGTGGGGGATTGATTTCATCGGTAAGTTCAAAGATAACTCGAGCAATGGTTATTCTTGTATTCTTACCGCCACTAGTTATTTCACCAAGTGGGTAGAGGAGATACCCACCAAGAAGGAAACTGATGCTATAGTCATGGATTTCTTAGAAGATAATATTATCACAAGATTTGGTATGCCAGCCAGAATCATCACAGATAATGGTCCATGCTTTGTTTCCTTCGAGATGTCATCCTTCTATTTCAAGTACGACATTGTCCTATCCCATTTATCCAATTATTATCCCCAAGGAAATAGTCTAGCTGAGTCAAGTAACAAGAACTTAATGACCATAATCAAGAAAATTGTGGGTGACAATAAGAAGGCTTGGGATAGAAAGATCAAATTTGCATTATGGCCCAATAGAATCATGAAAAGAAGTTCAAATGGGAGGGGCCCTTTTGAATTATTCTATGGCCTAGATGTCACCTTACTGGTCCATTTAAAGCTTCCAGTGTATTAGCTTCTCCAGACCTTCAGCTCAGATCAGGAGACCATTCAGAACAAAATAAACCAGTTGATCGAGTTAGATGAGAGTACAAGAAATTCCTTTGACCAAAGTATCAGAAATTTAGACAAGGTCAAGAGAAAATTTGATAGATCTACCCAGATGGGATCCTTTCAAGTAGGTGACACAGTCTTGCGTTGGGATAAACGACAGGAGAAACCTGGGAAACACGAAAAGTTTGACAGCTTATTGTTGGGTCCATACATCATTGATGAAGTAGTAGGAACAAATTATTTCTATCTAAATGACCTAGAAGGAGAAAGGTTAAGCCTACCAGTGAATGGTTTCCTCCACAAGATGTTCTTTGCCGAGACAGTTTGATGCCTTTATTGGCATCGGTGGTTTTAGGGCCAATTTCTTAACCTTTCCCTACATGTATTTTTAAATTTTATGTATCATATTGTTGTATTATAGGTGTTTTGTACCATGTTACTAATCTTAAAAAATTTCATTTGTATATTAGTTTTTTAAAATATTTCATTTTTTTACATCATAGACTAATTCTATACATTAGTTTGCTTTTATAGTTGTTTTTCTATATATACATGTTACTAACAAACTCTAATTGCTATGCAAGACCCAAAGATTCAAGAGTTGTCACATCCTCTTCTTTGAACAAAAGATCAATCAGAGAATGTGTCCCTAGATGGAGCCAGAATGTTACCACCTAAGTTGTACTTAGTGGTTTTTTATCAAGTGAGCCTGGTGAACTGGACAAAGATTCTTTGTTCGGACTTCAGAATACCTTCGGAAGTACTTCTGGGAAGTGCTTGTTGTACTATATCACATGTTCATACCCCATCGAGGAATTGTAATAAATGTTCTAGCATGATAGTGTCTGTAAAAGACTCAGTCTCTTAGACTTTATTTGTCAATTCAATCAGCCCAGGGTGTTTTTTCCCTTGGTTATTATTGGTTGTTGAATAAACGACTGATAATTTCTGAGTTTTTCACTCAATACCCCCAAAGTTGGGTGGTCAGCTTGGCATTTAGGCCTATTGAGGTTATTAGAGTCTATGTGTCAATGTATAAACATGCTAGGCATCATGGTCAAGTCATATGAACATGTCTAAGTCCGCCTAGGTTTTTAATTTTTTTAAAATTTTAATTTTTCCATAAAAACTTAGGCTATTTTTTAATAGTTTAATTGGAAAAATTGGTTTTGTAATAAAAGTGGGAAAAATAATCAGTTTCAGTCATGTAGGAGCTAAGAGAACCAGTTAAACCCATGGATCCACTTTTTTCAAGTTTTGAGTGTTTTTGCATCACTTAGGTTAGAAAACCCCAAAAATCAATTATTGCTTATTTTAATTAATAAATTGATGAAAAATGGAGCAAATCCAAAATCCTAGATCAGTGGATTCTCAACCGATTTGATTGAAATCATTCAGATCTAAACTAGATTTATTGGATCTGACAAATCCTTTACTAAAGGAGGTGATCTGGACAGATCCAAAGTTGATCTTCAACATCCTTTATGGGGAATTGTGCCCTCTCTCTCTCCTCCACACGTGTGGGTTCTCCTGGAAGCTCTGTGGATTGATGTGTCAATATGTGGGTTGATGTGTCAGCTCAATCATCCCCTCGATTGACAAGTAGGCTCAGTTCAACTTCAGATTGTTGGAGACATTTACCATCATACTCACTCTTTTGGTCAAATTGGCCTAGTTAAACCACTATCCTAAGTTTAATTGACATCAGTGGAGCATTAATTACCATCATCCCAGTCACTCCCACGCATACCTACAGTCAAGGAGGATAACTTAGCCTTCTCCTATAGTCAAGGAGGCTAACTGGAGCACTCCAGGGGTGATCTGTGTGACATTAATGCACCTAATTGCTAACTGGTTGTTACTTTCAGTTCAACAAGTCAGTTACAGTCAGCTAAGGCGCCTCCATTCATTAAATATATTATTTAATGATTATTTTATTATTATTTAATGAACTGGAGTTAACAAGGTGCCTCCACCAACTTCTGATGGTCAGTTCATCTTCAGTTAACCTCATCAAGGTTAAATGGAGTCATGCAGTACTAGCACTTGATGGTTGGTTTGGTATGACATGTGTTTGATCTCCTTCAGTTGAGATTAAGTCATTTATTGCACTCCGACTTTAGTTAGGGTTGGTGAGTCAATTAGGGTTTTGGTCAAGTGGTTAACTAAGTGAGATTGCATGGAAAAGAGTCAGTTAAGCTAGACTCACTCATTGAATTCGAATTGTCCCTTAGGTATTCAAATTCTTCAATCAGTTAAGCCATTGCTCTGCATGGGAATCGTAACCCATTATTGTTTATAAAATATACAGAGAGGAAACCTATTTTGGTTCCAGTTATTTCCAATTCATGAGTATTTGTTAATTATTCTTTGATGATTTTGATTCCTAGTTCCTAGATAATGTGCAAGAATTAATATGGTATCAGAGCTTACAGTGGGACGAAGAACAATCTCTCAAAAAACAATATTTTTGACAGATTTCTCCATGAGAAGTGAGCAATAGCTCAAAATTCCAGCACTGCACCAGAAGCCAAGGCTTACCACTCAATATCCCAAGTAAAGAACTTGTTGATCAAGTTTGCTTGATTGACTATGCTGGGTGTGATGAAAGCCTAAATGTTTAGGCTGTCCGACCTTACGGTGCCCTTTTTGTTTTGATTTGCAGGTCTTAACAGGTACAACTTCGAATGGACTCATCAATCCCTCTTCTCACCCCATTCACAAGCTATTCGGAATGGAAGTTGAATATTATTGCTTCTCTGAAGAGATGAGGTCTCTATGAGGTGTCTATTGGAATTGGAAGAGAGACTTATGAGAATGAGAATGACTGGCTAAATGATGGTGACAGAGCTTTTGGAGCAATATGTTTGGCCCTTGATGATATCTTGTACTACCTTACTTGTTCTACTGAATATCCAAAGAATTTTTGGCCAATATTGGAAAGAACCTTTGGAGAGCACAATGAGGATCATAATAGTACTTTGGAGATCATGGCCAACACCACAAGAGTTCTTCACTCAAAACTCTCAGCCTCTACTCTCTCTGATGAAGTTGTTCAAGATGAAGATGAAGCAGAATCTTCTACACATTCAATTCGAATTGAAGAAAGTATCCATGAAATGACTCCTTCTCATGATGCTCCGGAAGTTCATGAGATATCTGATATCTCATATTCTCATATTTCTGAAATAGAAGAAGACATTCGAATCTCTGATATTGAAGAAAAACACTGCTGCACTTCCATGCAACATTCACCGGTGATTTTCCTTTGAATTCTGTGCAAAATTTACCAGT
Organism: Pseudotsuga menziesii; assembly: GCA_001517045.1. NCBI lineage: Eukaryota > Viridiplantae > Streptophyta > Pinopsida > Pinales > Pinaceae > Pseudotsuga > Pseudotsuga menziesii. Next base: position 95,469 of record LPNX010721118.1, on the reverse strand, counting down.
AATTGCTTCCGAAAGTGAGGAGAAATTTGAATTTTCTTCCTCTAATGTTGCTGCTGGTGTGAAAATATGTGATACCTTGGATATTTTGGAAAAAATATCAGATTATAAGAGTGACACATTCGCTCCCCATGATCTAGATCTTCCAGCAAAATCCTGCAGGATTGCATGCACCAAAATTCAGAATTTTGAAGAAGAAGAAAATTGTGCATCTACCGTCTCGGTTGACCATAATTTTGGATCTGATATGAACCTTATTGGATATGATATCAAACTTATTGGATATGATATGATCTTATTTGGATCTGATCTGATATTTTTTGGTTCAAAATCTCAGGTTCATAAACCTTCAGTACTGCTTGTAGCTGTTCTCATCAACGGTGTGAAGAAACAAGTACCGCAAGTCTCCTTCGAAACTGCGGCTGGGGATTTGATTTGATTTCATAGTTTTGGAGATGTTGTGAAATTATTTAGATATTATTTACATTCTGATATGATATTATTTTGTTCATATTTTAAAATTCAAGAGCTTTCAGCCATGCTTGTAGCTGCTCTCACCAATTCCGGTGTGAAAAATCAAGTACTGCAATTCTTCTTCAAATTTACTGATGGGGATTTGGTGTTAGTTTCCTCTTATAAGGTTGCTGATATTTTATTTTGTGATTAATTATCTATTTCAGAATATATATCATATTATGGAGCTCAAGAATTCGCTCTCCAGAGTCCCAGGGATTTTCTACCTTTGGTCACAAGCTCATCTCCTCACAGAACTAGTAAAGAGGAAGACATTCTGCATCCGCTTGGACACTTGCTCCTAAGATTTGGGGCTGATTTTACCATTCATGGTTTTCTGTTCAAGGCTGAAACATATCATTTTCTTGAGTGTTCCACACATGGTTTGAATCCTCAATAACCTTTGCTCTCTCTTCAGATGATTTCAGTTGCTCTACATGGGTCCAGTTTTCACCGTACAGTTGTTTATATTTCTGATTCAGTTGAGTGCATTGTTCTTCTTCCAAAGTGGAAGATTCCTCCAGGCATATTCATTTAGTTTGGATTCAGAGGTTCACATGCACAGTATTAGGATGTTGCTGCATAGAAGAACCAAAGAGTCTTGATTTACTGCTTAGTTTGAGGGGGGGTATTTTTCCCATGAGGTTTTCCCCGTTTCCTTGGTTATATTAAGCAGTTACTTTATTGTATAGGGTGACCTATGGCCTTTTTTGCCAGGGCCTTAGCATTTTATGCATCTATGTTTTCTAACTCTTCCTGAGTATAGCTTAAGGGAGGGTGTTGGAGACATTTACCATCATACTCACTCTTTCGGTCAAATTGTCCTAGTTAAACCACTATCCTAAGTTTAATTGACATCATTGGAGCATTAATTACCATCATCCCAGTCACTCCCACGCCTACCTACAGTCAAGGAGGATAACTTAGCCTTCTCCTACAGTCAAGGAGGCTAACTGGAGCACTCCAGGGGTGATCTGTGTGACATTAATGCACCTAATTGCTAACTGGTTGTTACTTTCAGTTCAACAAGTCAGTTACAGTCAGTTAAGGTGCCTCTATTCATTAAATATATTATTTAATGATTATTTTATTATTATTTAATAAACTGGAGTTAACAAGGTGCCTCCACAAACTTCTGATGGTCAGTTCAGATTTAGTTAACCTCATCAGGGTTCAATGGAGTCATGCAGTACTAGCACTTGATGGTTGGTTTGCTATGAGATGTGTTTGATCTCCTTCAGTTGAGATTAAGTCATTTATTGCATTCCGACTTCAGTTAGGGTTGGTGAGTCAATTAGGGTTTTGGTCAAGTGGTTAACTGAGTGAGATTGCATGGAAAAGAGTCAGTTAAGATAGACTCACTCATTGAATTCAAATTGTCCCTTAGGTATTCAAATTCTTCAGTCAGTTAAGCCATTTCTCTGCATGGGAATTGTAACCCATTATTGTTTATAAAATATACAGAGAGGAAACCTATTTTGGTTCCAGTTATTTCCAATTAATGAGTATTTGTTAATTATTCTTTGATGATTTTGAATCCTAGTTCCTAGATCATGTGAAAGAATTAATACAAATCAGCATTGATTGAATCTCTTTCAGCTGCAGTGGTCTGTCTCCTTGGGATTTGCACCCCCCTGGGTTGGATCTCCTGTTTTTCGTATAAGTAACGCTCAAGCTGCCTCTTCCAAGCTAGTTAGAGTTGGATTGAGGAGTTGTTGCCATTGTAATACTATTATATTTTTATTGTGAATAAATAATATTTGGAGGCTATACTGTGTAGTGCATGTGTTTGTGTGGATTACCAGCGTCATGCTACTAATGTGATAACTGCAATTTATTTCCAATTTTTGTGATGCTTTTGTTTTCTGGCTTCAAGGATTCGGTTGAATCAAGTAAGGGTGTAAACTAGGAAAGTTAGATTAATTTCTCTTGTTTATCCATATTATGTATGCTCAAGAATTTCATTTATATGCTTAAATACGATTATTTTTGCATGATCTTTCATTTTTGTTGCTTTATACATCTATATCTAGATCTCACGAGGTGTTATACAGGCTTATGTTATCTAGTTGTAAGTTCCCGATTGGATGAAGGTGTGGATCAAGATTGATGCCATTCCTTATCCAATAATCTCAATACTATGTCCCTCAGTGCTCCACAAAAGGGCTTCCTTTTAGCTTGTTCTATTCAAGCAACGAGCCGACCTTCTCTCCTCTTCTTCTCTTTTCTTTAAAAAAACAATTTTCTTACCTGGTTAATGTGTTCGAAAGCTTTGTTATCATTTGGATATATTATATCAAAGTAAAATTTACATATATCTTCTATTTCAAATCTCATAGTCTATATCTCAATCCTGAAAAGCATCATTAATCATTCTAGATCTAGCATAAGGAAATTGTCCGTTTTGCATGGCAAGTTAAAGAAAATTAGTAGGTTGCATGCTCTAGATTTCCTTTTATGTTTTAAAAATATGAAATCCAGAAATCAGTGCATATTTCATTGGCTGCACAATCAGCAAGCCAATATCCCAAGGAAAGCGTGCTTTCCTTGGTTCCCTTTTCACCTGTTTAGCTAGTTTTAACTTAATATTTTTTGAGTTAAGGTAGGATGATCCAAAGGTACTCTTAAAGTGATTTTGGACATATGTTATTATAACATGCTTTCTAGTTTTTAGAAATTTTAATAGAAAATAAAATAATTTGTTGTTCGAAAGTGGCCTTGGGAGTGTTCAAATCCCCCTAAGGGTCTCCCCTTTCACTAAAATTTAAAATGTTTGGAGAGTTGTGAGATCTTGGTTTCATCCCATATAAGGACCAATAGGTTTCTGATATTTTATTTTTTTGATATTGTAACCAATGATAATAAAATAAAATCTTTTTTGAGTAGGCTCTTTCGAGCCCGCTCCCCATCCCCCCACGGGGGATCTGCATCCATTTCACTTTTTTACATTCTTCCATTTTTTATGCTCTATTTTAGTACTGACATGTAGGATTGTATACTTTGATATAATTTTTCATTATTCCATATTTTAATTTCAAAAGTAAGCATACTACTTACCCCACGACTTCACGATTGACCCACAAGGGGAAAGAGATGCGTGGTAGGACTAATTAGAAAGCCAGTGTTGTATATATTTGATTCCATTTTCATTAATTGTTTCATTAGTAATAATAAAATCAACCCCTCCTTGATTCCTCTATTGAGGTCCACTTGGATCGAAAGAGGTTCCTGGAGGGTTTTCTTTTTAACAAGAACACCTATTTTAAAATTTACCAAAAATAACAAAGACTCTAGTGTGTATGCTATGTACTTGGTTGTGGTTGATCCGATCAATCAAGATGCATCGAAAGCACTTGAGTGACTAGAATAATTAGGATTCACTCTCCCCAAATTGACAAACCATCAAGCGAAAATCCAACGCCTTGATCAAACCATTGCGGTGGCAAAATACCCAAAGGAAGTGAGAACTCCTGAAAAGTGACCTCGGGGTGCCGATCTATGTTACACCTTCAGGTGCATTATGAACAACAGTCTCAGAGACTCCATTTAGCCCACATATTCCTTGCGGGTAGCCATGATGGTTTAGTTTTGGACATACTTCAAGTACGCCCTGGGTATATCTGGAGTCCCCTCGCCTAACTTAAATTACTCATCTTCTTACATTAATTTAAAATTAACCAATATACAATTTCACAATAGTCATTCCAGCACTTGCAAGCACTCTTAGTTGTTTCTCGACTCCATTTTCAAGGCACTGGTCAACTGTTTATTTCTTTCAATCTATATGTTATTAGGTGTCATTTTCATGCTTACTTTTGACTATCTCATCATTTTATTTGTTTTTTACAATTGTTAAATCAAAACTCCTAAAAAACTTACTCTTTAATACCATCATCATACTAAATAATTTTTCCTTAGTAACGTAATAGGGTCTACCCCCCTTGGCTTTTTTAGGAGTTGAGCCTAAACGGAGGAGTCAAGAACAAGGTGACATCCTTAACTCGAGACTTACCCCCAAGGAAACACCGAGTGGCTTGAATATTTCTGCCATGTAACCCAGGTGTGTGAAAGGCGGAAACAAGCCCCATTCTCTCTCTCTCTCTCTAAACCCAGAACCCTCGATCCCTCACTTTCTCTCTATATCCCTAAACCCATCACCCCTAATTTCTCTCTCTCTCTCTCTCTCTCTATCTCTCTATCCAAACCCATAACCCATATCTATTAATCTCTATCTCTCTATATACTTAACCCACAATCTCTTTCTTTCTATTTATGTCTCTCTCTCTAAACCCCTAAACACCAATCCCATCTCTCTAAACATTTAACCCAAATCTCTTTCTCTCTCTCTCTAAACCTCTAACCCCTTATCTCTCTCATTATATCCTTCACTCTCTCTAAATCCATAACTCCTAATCTCTCTCTCTCTCTCTCTCTAATCCACTATACTTAACCCACAATACCTATTTACCTCTCTAAATCCCTAACAATAAATAGATATGTCTCTATTTCTCTAAACATCTAACTACCATTTCCTCTCTCTCTATATAAACCCCTTACAACCAATATTTGTATTTCTCTCTCTCCCTCTCTCTCTCTAAACCTTTAACCCCCTTATCTACATCTTTCTCTCTATATCTATGTATATAAACCACTAACCCCATATCTCTCCCTTTCACTCTCTCTCTTGAAACTCATAACCCTCACTCTGTCTCTCTCTCTAAACCCCTAATTCATAACCTCCAATCTCTCTCTCTCTCTCTCTCTCTCTCTCTCTCTCTCTATCTCTCTCTCTCTCTCTATATATATACATATTTAAACCCCTAACCCCCAATATCTCTCTCCCTCTAAACCCTCGAACAACCAACCTCTTCCTATCTCTCTCTTTGTCTCTCTCTCTCTCTCAATTCCTAATTTCCAACATCTGTCTCTCTCTAAAACCCTAACCCTTAATATATATATATATATATATATATATATTTAAACCCCTAACCGTCAATATCTCTCTATAGTATCTCTCTAAACCCATAACCTCAACCTCTAGCTCTCTCTCAACCCCTATCTCTTTCTCTGTCTCTCTCTAAATCCCTAAACCCCCCCTCTCTCTCAAAACCCTTAACCACCAATCTCTCTCTCTCTCTAACCCCCAATATCTCTCTCTCTCTGTCTATCTCTCTCTCTATATATCTAAACCCCAATCTCTCTATCTCTCTCTCTTTTTCTCTAAGAACCTAACTTGAATCATCTCTCTCTCTCTCTCTCTCTCTCTCTCTCTCTCTCTCTCTCTCTCTGTAAACCCCTAATGCACATAATATTTCTCTTTCAACCTCCAACCCTTATATCTCTATCTATCTCTTTCTCTCTCTAAATTCTTAACATCCATTCTCTCTTTATCTCTTAAAATCCCTAACACCAAATCTCTCTCTCTCTCTCTAAACCCCTAACCCACAATCTCTCTCTTTTCCCCTCTCTCTAAATGCCTCTCTAAACTCCTAATCTCTAATCTCTCTCTCTCTCTAACTATCTGTCTTTTTAAACCCCTAAACTCGAATATCTCTCTATCTAAACCATTAACCCCCAATATTTCTCTATATATTTCTCTCTCTCTAAAGCCTTAACCCCCCACCTCTCTCGTCCTCTATATCTCTATGCATCAAAACCCTTGAGCCACAATCTCTCTCTCTCTCTCTCTCTCTGTATATATATATATATAACTATCTATCTATATAAACCACCGACTCTCTCTCTCTCTCAACCCCTTACCCTTAGTATCTCTCTCTAATCCCATAACCTCTGACCTCTTTCATTGTCTCTCTCTCTCTAAACCCGTAACCTCCATGATCTTTCATTGTCTCTCTCTCTAAACCCCTAGCCCTCAATTTCTCTTTATATTTTTCCCTCTATCGAAATCCCTAACCCCTAATATATATACCCATAACTTCAAATATCTCTCTCTCTATCTCTCTTTAAACACCTAACCCCCAATATCTCTCTCTGTGTCTTTAAACAGATAAATCCCAATATCTCTCCCTCTTTCTCACTCTCTAAACCCCTAACCTGATCTCTATTTCTCTCTATCTCTCTCTAAAAACCCCTAACCACCAATCTCTCTTCCCATATCTCTCATTCTCTCTTCCTCTCTCAAACCCTAACCATAAATCTTACTCTCTCTCTAAACCCTAACCCCCTCCCTCTCTCTCCTTCTTAACCCCTAATGTCAAATATTTCTTTAACCCTTAACCCTCATTCTCTCTCTATCTATCTAAGCTCCTAACCACCAATATATTTATCTCTCTCTCTTTTCCTCTCTCCAGCTAAATCCCTAGCTCAAATACATCTCTATATTTCTCTCTCTAAACCAATAACCTCAAACCTCAGTGCTCACTATCTATCTCAACCCCTATCCCTTAATATCTATCATTTTGTTTCAACTTCTCTCTAAATGCCTAAGCCCCAAACTCTCTCTCTCTCTCTAAATACCTAACCCTAAATCTGTCTCTCTCTCTCTTTCTAAACTACTACCACCCAATCTCTCTCTCTCTCTCTCTGAAACCAGATCCCCCAATTTCTCTCTCTCTCTCTAAAACCATATCCTCCAATCTCTCTCTCTCTCTCTAACTAACTATACCCATCACTACTATTCTCTCTCTCTCTCTCTCTCTCTCTCTCTCTCTCTCTCTATCTATCTATCTCTTTCTCTAAACACTTAACCCCTAATCCTCCACTCTCTCTCATTCTAAATTCCTAATACCTAGTTTCTTTCTCTCTCTCTCTCTCTCTCTCTCTCTCTCTAAACCCCTAAACCCCTTTCTCTCTAAAAACCCCTAACCGCCAATCTCTCTCTCTCTCTAACCCTCAATCTCTCTCTATATATATCTAAAGCCCAATATCTATCTATCTCTCTCTCTAACACCCTAACTTGAATAATCTCTCTCTCTCTCTCTCTAAACCCCTAACACACATTATCTTTCTATTTGAACCTCAAACCTTTAATATATCTATCTATCTCTTTCTCCCTATAAATTCGTAACCTCCATTCTCTCTCTCTCTCTAAAACCCTAACCTGCAATCTCTCTCTCTCTTACCATCTTTCTAAATGCCTCTCTAAACCCCTAATCTCTAGTCTTTCTCTCTCTCTATATCTATCTTTTTAAATGCATAACCACCAATTTTTTTCTCTCTCTCTCTCTATCTTTTTAAACACATAATTACCACCGATTTCTCTCTCTCTCTCTCTCTATAAACACCTAATCCCGATCTCTATCTCTCTCTATATAAACCCCTAACCTGTAATATCTTTGTCTAAGACACTAACCCCTAATATTTCTCTCTCTCTAAACCCTTAACCCCCATATCACTCTTCCTCTATCGCTATGTAACTATATCGTTGAGACCCAATCTCTCTCTCTCTCTCTAAATCCCTAGCCCCCTATCTCTCACTTTCTCTCTATCTCTGTAAACCTCACACACACACACTCTCTCTCTCTGTCTCCAAATCCATAACCCCTAGCCACTAATCTCTCTCTAAATACTTAACCTCCAATCTCTTTCTTTTTATTTATGTCTCTCTCTTTAAACCTTTAAACACCAATCCCTATCTTTAAACAATTAACCCCTATCTCTCTCATTGTCTCTTTCACTATCTCTAAATCCATAACTCCTGATCTCTCTCTCTCTCTCTCTATATATATATATATATAAATACCTCACCCCCAATATCTCTCTGTCTCTCTCTTTGTTTATCTCTCTCTCTCTAATCGACTCGCCTAACCCAATACCTATTTACCTCTCTAAAGATATAATAATAAATATCTATCACTCTATTTGTCTAAACAACTAACTACCAATTCCTCTCTCACTCTTTCTATTTATCTCTAAAACCCTAACCCCCACTCTCTCTCTCTCTAAACCCCTAATCGCCATTATTTGTATATATATGTCTCTCTCTCTCTCTCTAAACTCATAACTCCCAATAGCTCTCCCCCTTTCTATCTATCTTTATATATATATATAAACCCTAACATTGAATATCTCTCTCTCTCTAAACCTCTAAACCCTGGCATCTCTCTATCTTTCTCTCTCTAAACCCATAACCTCCAACCTCTTTACATGTCTCTCTCTATACCTCTAACCCTTAATTTACCTCTTTCTATTTATCCCTATATCAAAATCCCTACCCCCTAATCTCTCTCTCTCTCTCTCTCTCACACACACACACACACACACACACACAACCCCCAATATCTCTCTTTATGTCTCTAAACAAATAAATCTCAGTATCGCTTCCTCTTTCTCACTCTCTAAACCCAAATCTCTCTCTCTCTCTCTCTCTCTCTCTCTCTCTCAACCCCTAACCACCAATCTCTCTTCCCCTCTCTCTTCGTCTCTCTCTCTCTCTACCCCTAACCATAAATCTAACTCTCTTTAAATCCATAACCCCCTCCCTCTCTATCTCTCTATAATTCTATCTCTAAACCCATAACCTCCAATGTCTATCTCTCTCAACCCTTATCCCTCAATCTCTCTCATTTTATTTCTTCTTCTCTCTAAATGCCCAACCCATAAAACTCTCTCTCTCTCTCTCTCTCTCTCTCTAAACCCTACCACCCAATCTCTCTCTTTCTCTCCAAACCCCTATCACCTGGTTTCTCTCTCTCTCTCTTTATCTATCTATCTATCTATTTAAACCCATAATCCCCAATATCTCTCTCTTTAAACCCCTAAAACCCAATCGCTTTCTATCTATCTCTAAATGAATAACACCCTATCTCTCTCACTCTTGCATCAACTGCTAAATCTCTCTCTCTCTCTCTCTCTCTCTCTCTCTCTAAAAACCCAACACCCAATATATTTCTATCTATTTAAACCCCTAACCCCCAATATCTCTCTCTCTAAACCCTAACACCCAATCTCTTTCTATCTCTCTCTAAACCACAAAACCCAATCTCTCTCTATCTCTCTCTAAACCAAAAGCACCCTATCTCTCTCTTTGTCTTTCTCACTCCTGCATCAAATCCTCTCTCTCTCTCTCTCTCTCTCTCTAAAACCCTAGACCCCAATTTCTGTCTTTCTATTTCTTTCTCCGTAAACCCCAAACCCCTAATAAATCTCTCTCTCTCTCTCTAAGAACTTAACCCCTAGAAATTTTCTCTCTTTCTCTAAACCTCTAACCTCGTGTTGGGCACCCTATATGCAATTTAATTAAAGCCAACATATAGAGTGTTCAATATAAATTGTCAACCTAGGGAAGTATTTTATTTCAAAGATAATGTGCACTGTATATGCTTAAACACTAAGTAGTNACACCCTATCTATCTCTTTGTCTTTCGTACTCTTGCATAAAATCCCAAGTCTCTCTCTCTCTCTCTCTCTCTCTCTCTCTCTCTCTCTCTCTCTCTGTAAAACCCTAGACCCCAATTTCTATCTTTCTATTTCTTTCTCCCTAAACCCCAAACCCCTAATAAATCTCTCTCTCTCTCTCTCTCTCTCTCTAAACGAATCAACCATAAATCTCTCTCTCTAAGAACTTAACCCCTAGAATCTTTCTCTCTTTCTCTAAATCTCTAACCTCGTGTTGGGCACCCTATATGCAAGTTAATTAAAGCCAACATACAGAGTGTTCAATATAAATTGTCAACCCAGGGATGTATTTTATTTCAAAGATAATGTCACTGTATATGCTTAAACACTAAGTAGCTGATACTGTAAATGAGTTATCCTACCTTCCTGTTCATCCCAACTCATCCCATGATCAAATTAATCTANTACCTTCCTGTTCATCCCAACTCATCCCATGATCAACTTAATCTAATTTACCTTCTTAAGAATGAAAAATCACAATTACCTTCTTACAATCCTTAATCTATAAATAAGAGATTCAGAAAATGAACATCTAGATTTACTTTTGTAAAAAGTTAAATCCTAAATTACCAGGCCATCTCAAGATCCATTAGAACTATCTGAATCCAACTTGATCTAGAATTTAGAAATGAAGAAATTGAACTTCAACAATTATAACTAAAAATGGACTTAATTAACGAAACTCAAGAAAGACATCAATTGAAAGAAACTAAGGATGAGATCAGCTGTTACAGCTAGCACATAAATTGCATAAAGGAAATTAGTCTACACAATCGACTGTCACACCACTCTACTGCAGCTCACAGAGAATGCAATTATTGATTAATTGAAGGCACATACAATAAATCATTAGTGTTGCAGTTGTTAGAAAAGAATAAATATAATGTAACATCCACACCAAACAACAAATGAATTAAACACCTAATTAACTCAGAAATATCTGTAGGAAGGCAGGCCCAACCTTCAAACATAGACGCCGAAAATTAACACACGTTAAATGTCGAGATTAGAAGAATCCTTCTCCTTGTATTAAATAATAAAACTGAAGCTACATTCTCTGTCACAGCTTATACAATAGGATCAATTAATTTCCAACCCTTGGCTCAGAATAGTCTCCAATATTTATACATTCACAATTGTAACTTCTCCCCACTAATATCGGGCAGCCATGAAGATCTCTGATCTTCAGGCTGCCCCAATTATGATACACTATTACAGCTGTGGGAAATATAGAGGCAGAAAATATAGAAAGGTTGTTACTCGAGATAGCAATGATATAACAAGATAAAATATGGAAGACACTCTGTCGGTTGCAGCTACCCTCGAGCAGTTGTGTGCTGTTGCATTCGAGTCTGTTGCAGCTAATCCTGTTGCAGCCACCCTTGTACAGCTTGCATGGAATAGTAACCTTTGACTGCATCCTTTGTGCAGAGATGGAATAGGTGGCGATCATCTCAGTAATGAATTTTCATCTCTCTCTTGACTCATTCAGCCTGCTACACATGTATCCTTTACATCTCAAATTATCTTTATAAAATCACCATATGTTAGCATAATCCAAGATATAGAGCCCTTTTTACAACAATCATAAGTATTAATAAAATAAGACAATAATTAACCATACCTGTATGAATTAAGGGATCAAGTGAAGAAAAACATCTGTTTGGTGTACATAATGGAGTAAGATAAGGAAAAAAGGGATAGGCAAATGTGGTAATAAAGGGTTCATTTATGGGTGCAACATCTCCCCCCAAATGTCCTCTTGCATGTCCCTATGCAACAACGTCCATTAGTATGAATATAAATCTGGCATTGTACTTCGTTCATGGAAAGAGGAAAAGTTATATGGGAGTTCAGGTGTTCCCTGTTTTTCCAAAAACCCATTATAGACAACCCAATATCTCCAACAATTCTTCTCTTCTGCCTTTGTCAATGAGAAGTCTTCCCTGTATCGTTTTGCTGGCCACTAGATGAGAGGGAATTTGAATTTGAGTCCCAGCCAATTAACTCCACATTCCTTCATGCATCCCACATATCCATCAACCCTAGAAAGTGCATGTTTAAAGTTCCTATAACAATAGGGATCTCTAATTCTCAAGGTTGAAGAGGCAGCTTGCCATCTATGCTGGCTACCTTCCAAAGCCAAATGCTTAGAAATATGGATAACACAAGTAGAGATAACCTTTTCTTGAAGTTCCATCATATGTTGAGTTTGAACGGGACATGTGAGTCTATGCTGCTAATGAGTAGGGAGAAGACAAGGAATTTGAGGTTCACCTCAAACTTAAAGGTTAGAGTGGGACTCATTATGAGAAAAATTTTGGAAGGATCTTTCCCATTGAACATGATTGCTAACAAAGGAAGTAAACACCCTCAGCTGAACATCACCTAAGAAAGGGGCAGGATTCAAATAGTGGTCCAAGGGACAAGCTAGCTCATGTAAATAGAGCTCACAAAGCAAGTTATGTTCAATAAAATCACTTACCAGAAATGTTTCCATAAATTTAGATGAGGTAGCTATTTCATAAGTCCTTCCTTCTTTTATAGCCTTTAGTTTAAACCAGATGAACTGTTCAAATAAAAACACAGGGTAAGAGGAGGATGGTGCTCTGGTACCTAACAGTTCCCGGGAGAGAGTATACAACTGGTCTTTTTCCACCTGCATGGATTTGAACTTTTTCAACTCTTTCTGTATCTCTTCCCAACGAAATTTCTGGAACATTAATTCTTTTTCCCATCTTTCCTTGAATTCCCTGATGGTCTTCCTATGTTCAGCAAGGGGAACCATTCCTTCTTGATACCTCTCCACCTAACTCTTCCACTTCCTCACTTCTATTCTTAGGATTGTGAGATCTTTTGTCAGCTTCTAGATCCCTTCATCTTCAGCATGATCTTCATTATCAGAATCCATATTGACAATTTTTTGTGAAAGTTGAGTCCATACCTTGCCATTTGATGCTCCAGTTTGAAAATTTTACACTGCCTGCATGGGTACTTCTATAATAACTTCTAGGGATGTTGGTTCTTATGTAACATCATCCTCTCCTTGGAATTCTCCTACAACAACTTCAAATTGTATAGGTGCCTCTAAAACAACTTCTAGGGATGCTGGTTCTTGTGTAACAACATCATCTCCTTGAAATTCTCCTTTAGCAACTTCAACTTGTATAGATGCCTCTGAAACAACTTCTAGGGATGCTAGTTCTTGTGTAACAACATCCTCTCCTTGAAATTCTCCTATAGCAACTTCAGCAGCCAATTGTGAAGGTGTTGGTTCTTGTGTGACAACCTCTTCCTGGATTTCAATATCCACATCTGCCTGACTGTTAGCTGCAGCTTTGACAAGGAGATGCAAGGCTACTGGTTCTTGTGTATCAGAGCCCTGTCCTTATATTTCTTTATGTTGTGGGGGTTGTTCTTAATTTACTTCCATGTCTGCAGCAATATGAAGCTATTCTTCAAGAATTTATGTGTCCCCCGAGGACTGTGATTGCATTTGTTCATCCTCTCCTAGATCCAAATCAGGAATTATGTCCACCTCGGGATTGATTTCTTCTTGTTGCATGAGAATATCAAAAGAAATTTATGGGGATGTTGGTTCTTGTGTGACAACATCTTGGTCAACTTCATCATTATCCTGCTGCTGAGGTTCCATCTCTATTAATTATGTGCCTCGAGACAGTTCAGGAGTCACACCATAGACTTCTTCATTAAAATCAAGAACATTTTCAGCCTCTGGTTCATCTGCCCCAATTTGGGTGGAAACTTCAAAAAGAATTTTTGGGGATGCTAGTTTTTGTGTATCAACACCATGTTTATCTACTACTTCCATTTATTGAGGTTTCTCTTGGGTAGCTTCACTGTCCTTCCAATCATATTGTCCCAGGAGAACTTATGTTTCTCCTGCTGGTTGTGACTGTAATTGTTCATTTTCCCCCTTTTTTGTACCAGGGATCATTTCTATTTACATTTATTCTGCATCCCTCAATTCCACCTTAGGTGCTTCTTGTCCTTGTTCTTCCACATCTGCTGGTATGGGTTGTTGTGTCATAAAGGCACGAACTATGACTTTGTAGCTTGACTGGTTCAAGATTTCCCCACACACAGGACAGACCACTCTCTCTTCCTCCTCACCATCCTCAGCAGGAGGTGATCCTTCTAATCAGTCTGCAACTTCAACTAGTGTGTGCAGCTTCCTTTCTACCTACTTTATGCATGCTTCCTGCCAATTTTCTATTTGTTTTTGTAGTGTCTATACTTCTTCTTTCAGTAGACCATTTTTGTGAAAAATCCCCTCAATTTGAGGTTCTTCTACAACCAGCTCTTGTGGGGCATCGTTTTCTTTGGGTCTCAGAATGGGGAATTCAATCTGTGCTTCTAGGGTTTCCCATCTTTCCCATGCTACTTCAGCTACTGTAACTGACCTGGTTCTTTTTCTTGTTTGGTAGTGATGCCTACACCTCCTCTTTTGACCTCCTTCTTTTCTTTTGTGGTGTAGGAATCTCCATATTTGCAACTGATGTGGAATGGATGTCTTCTATCTCAGCGTCCTCCTTTTCTTCTTCAATAAAAATTCCCCCCCATTCAAGGAAAGATTCAATGGTTAATACCTATGCATTCTCTTCTGTTATCATGGCTCTAACATCCTCGGCTTTAGTTGTTGCAACATCCAATGATGCTCCAACTTCAGCCTCTGCTATTAGAGCTTCCACATTATTTAATCTCTCCACAGGGTTTTCTCTTACATTTTCCTCCAATTCCTCTGCTTGATCATCTGACTGATCATCCGATCCAGTCTCATATTCCCCCCCCAACTAAATTGGAGGGACTCCGATCCTTTTGTTGCTCCTCATTCCCCCCCAACTATACATTTGCATGCTCCTCTTGGATTTGAACAACACCCAAGAGTACATGTACTTATACATATGCCTCTATTGGAACGCCAGGAAAAAGGGTAGGTTCTTAGTTTGTTTGAGTTTGACCTGTGAATTGCTCCCAATTTTGGTTCCTTTGAGATAAGGCCCTTAAGATAATTAATTTGATTAGGCCATGATGGGTAAGGGAGGAGTTTGGATGCTTGTCTATTCTAACAAACCCCGCCATATGGTGTAGGTCTTTAAATAAATAAAATGGAATATTCAGTAAGGCCCTATGGCATAGATGAGATAGTGGAGGAAATTTGGAATAATAAACAGTCTGATACCTACCTTCACATGTGATATACTTTTTGAGGAAGACTGCTACTTGATCCCATGGTCGAGGCAATGATTGTAATGCTATCCCTTTCCTTGACTAACGAATGTGTTCCCCCTCTATCAGAAAATCTTGTACTATGGCAGCATTGGGGGTTCTTCGACCAAACCAGGCTATTCCCACTTGAGGAAGGCTAGTGACTTTAGCCATTATTGCTTCAGAGACTTCTATATGTAACCCCCTAACCTCTGAGTGGGTTTCTGTAAGATTTAAAGAGAATTGTAGAGTTGTCTCTTGATGGAACCCATTCAAGTGTTGGAAGAATTAAGTCCAGCCTGTAGCTTCAAAAACAGTGAAAAAATCAGCATTTATTCTCAGTCACCTTGCGTATTTGGAGGTTCATGCCGAGCTAGCATACCCATGTTCATTTTCCTTCTGAATTCTTTATGAGCCCAATAGATTGCAGGTTCCGACAATGGAGATTAAAGCATAGAGTATGCATGAACAACTGAGAGTGTAGCTGGGTAAATTTGGAAAGTTAAGAGCATGGAAATATTGGGAAAATTTATCCCAAATTAGGAAAGGTGGGGGTTATAGGATGAGCTTAAATGACCATTAAGTCGTACGAAGTGACAGTTAATGATATGTGGGTGTAATAATGGGTGCAGAAGGAAGGCATGATTAATCCTGTCAAATCTAGTTAACATTCAATCAAGTAGATAATCAAATCCATACCTTCGTAAATATGCTATGAACCATGACCCTTGAGGATAATAAAGCGTGTGAAGTGAAGCCATTTAAATTTGAACATTATTGTTGGTGTGCTGTCATGATCTTTTCTCCTGGCGGACCAAAACCATCTTGTCAATCCTGTCGGAAGCATAATGAATGTTGTGAAGTAAGTCGGAATTGTCAGCAATGGGAATTCTAGCCAGATTTGGAGGATTCGCGAACCAAAATTGTAAAGAGTTATGCCAATATTAGGGAAGTCGCAGCCACGAGCCATAGAAAAATCAACCAATTTGGTGGAGTCGCAGCCACTGGAAAAGGTAAAAATGGACAAAATTCAAACAAAGTCGTAGCCGCTGGAAAATATAAAAATAGGAAAACTTTAAACAGAGTTGCAACTGCACAGGACAGAAAAAGGCATTAGGTTACGGTGTTGCAGCTGTAAATAAACGAAAAAATAGGAAAGGTTTTACAGTGTTGCAGCTACGCGAAACTAGAAAAAGGGTGTTATTTTATGATGTTGTAGCTGTAGGTAGACGAAAAAACAGGAAAATTTTTATGGTGTTGCAGTTGCGCGGAATGGGATAAAGGTCATTTTTATGGTGTTGCAGCTCCGCAAGACGGAAAAAGGGTAATTTTTCGGTGTTGCAAATGCAAATAATCAAAAAATAGGCATTTTTATAGGAATCACAGCTGCAACTGACTATTCATTGTTTTTTTGTTTTTTTAAGGAGTTTTCTTCTAAAGTAGGAAGTTACAAAAGGACACCCCTGGTCGTTAGGCCTGACCATGACCATTGCTCCTCAAGTACATCCCTGCACATATTCTTAAAAAAAAAACAGATCAAGCGTAAAGGAAAAATAATAATAATAATAAAAATATCAATTTATTTATGTACAAAAATTTATGTAGGGATCACATCGATTGTCTAAAGATTTACAGGGGTAGAGAAAGATCCATTCCCTTGTTCTAATTGTTATTCTGAATTAGCTACAATCTATGAAGTGAATGCATCCTTCAAAATGGGCTTATGGTACAGTCGCAGCTTGTGACCATTAGCAAATAATGGTGCACGATTCTCATCAATCGTAACCAGGAAGACTGTACCATTGTCAAATACTCTGTCTACTAGGTATGGGCCCAACCATCTTGTGTGTAAATTACCCTTGAATTCCCTTTTTAATCTTGAATCATATAATAATTCCCAGTCTCCTTTGCAGAAGACTTTCTTTTTGATGAATCACTCATGCCAATTGGATCTTTGTTGCTGAATTAATACAGTATGATCCATAGCAGCTAAACGTTTCCCATCAAGTTCATTCAATTGTTTCAATCTGCTCCTCTGGGCTTCAGGCACATCTAATTTTACCTCCATAGTTGTCTTCAAGGTCTTGATTTCAAATTCAATGGGGAATACAACACGTTTTCCATACACCAAGTCATAAGGAGAGAAACATGTAGTATTGCGCCAAGTAGTATGATATCCCCACAATGATTCCAGAAGTCTATCATCCCAGTCTCTATGATGGCTCCTAACAGTTTTGGTAAGGATAGCTTCAATAACTTTGTTAGTTCTTTCCACCTGGCCATTGGCCTAGGGATGGTATGGTGAAGCTATCCAGTGCTGAATATGGTACTTCTATAGCAAGGCTTCAAATTTATGTGACACAAAATAAGGTCCTCCATATGTAACCACTTCCTTGGGTATTCCAAAATGGGTAAATATTTCACCATACAGGAAATCGATTACAGCCGGGTCATTGGATTTCACCAAAGCCACAGCTTCTACCCATTTTGTCATGTATTCGGTACAAACCAAGATGTAGGATTTCTTCCTGGAATGAGGGTTGATAGGGAAAAAAATATATAAGGCCCATTTGTCAAAAGGTTCAACCACCCAGATTGTGGTTGAAGAGGCATTTGATCCAATCTGTTAGGTAGGCCTATCCTCTGGCAGTTGTCACAAGGCTAGACATATTTTTTTGCATCCCTGAAAAGTGTCAGCCAATAGTATCCCATTCTCAACACCTTATGACCTATCCTCCTATATGCAAAATATCCCCCACATGGATCATCATGGTAGGCCTTTAGAATATGGAATATTTCATCTTCTCTTACACATCTTCTAATCTCAAGATCAGGGCCTGTGTAGAAGAGATGACCACCTATCCAACAATACCTGGCACTTTGTTGAATGTTTTTTCTCTTCTATCTTTTTGAAAAATGTGTCGAAAGCTTCCCTATATCCAGGTAGTTAGCGACATCTACATACCGAGGGGAATAAGCTGAAACTACAAATAGGTGTTCATCTAGAAAAGAGTCCTCAAAAGGCAGATTATCAACACTATTAGTAAAACGAGATAAGAAATCAGTGACAACATTTTCTTTTCTAGGTCTGTCTATAATGGTGATATCAAATTCATGTAATAATAACAACCATCTAGTTAACCGAGCATTTGTAACAGGTTTATTCATTAGATACTTGATGGTTGAGTGGTCGCTGTGCATAAAAGTGGGATATCCAGTGATGTACTGTCTAAATTTGTTAATGGAGTAAACAATGGATAAAAAACCCTTCTCAATAACAATATAATTAACTTTAGCAAGGGCCGATTTTTTACTAATATAATAGACTGCATAAGGTGCTTGACCATCTTGTTGTCCTAAAACTGCTCCAATGGCATTGTTAAAGGCATTTGAAGAAATGTGAAAAGGCAGGGCCCAATAGGGCCCCCTTAGTTGTAGAAATATTCTCCTTAAGTTTAACAAACGTTGTATGTCATGCCTCATTCCAAATAATTTGCACATCCTTCGTTAACAAAGAAAAAAAAGGAGAGGCAAGTTTGGAAAATTTTTCTATAAATATTCTGTAATAACCAACATGCCCTAAGAAAATACGTACCTCTTTCTGAGTTCCAGGAGTGGGTATATTTTTAACTACCCTGATTTTAGAGGGATCTACCTGGATGCCATCAATAGAGATAAAATGCCCCAGCACTACCCATTCACATCATAATATGGCACTTTTTAGTGCTCAAAGATAGCTGGGTCTACTCGCAGCGTGTTAAAACCTTTTCCAAATTTTTCAATGCTTCTTCAAAGTCCTTTCCATAAGGAGTAAAATAATCCATGAAAATTTCCATACTATCATTAACCAATTCTGAAAATATGCCAATCACAGCTCTCTGAAATGTGGCTGGTGCATTGCATAAGCCAAAGGGAAGCACCCTGTATGCAAAAGTTCCCCAGGGAAAGGTGAAGGTAGTTTTATCCTGCTCTTCGGGAGCAATCTGAATTTGATTGTACCCGCTAAACCCATCCAGGAAGGAGAAAAACTTCTTCCTAGATAAGGTGTCAAGTACCTAATCGATGAAAGGTAGGGGAAAGTGATGTTTTTGTGTTTCCTTGTTTAGCTCTCTATAGTCCAAATAGACTCTCCATTACCATTCTTCTTGGGTACTATCACGAGTGGAGACACCCACTCGCTGTCTGAGATGGGATATATAAATCCTGCTTCCAAGAGTTTTTGAATTTCTTCCTTGACTATGTCCCTAATATTGGGGTCCATTCTTTGTTGAGGCTGGCACATAGGCCGAGAGTCACTTTTGATATAAATATGGTGGGTGCACAGATTGGAAGGGATGCCCTTCATGTCTGTGTACTCCCAATAAAATGCCCCCTTATGTTTTTTTAAGAGAGTGATTAGGCGTTACTGTTCATCCAGAGCAAGACAGGGATTGATATTCAAGGTTTTTCCAGACTCTATCTCGACAGGAACACTTTTCAAATTTTTCAACACTGGAACTATGTGAGTGTCACTGACTAATGTCTCCTCTGTGAAATTTTCTTGTTCTTCTTCACCTAGAGTAGCATTCAGGATCTGTTAAATTTGTTTATTGGAAGAGGTGGGTTCACTGATGAAATTATTAATATCATCGTCTTTAGTTTCATCTTTAAAAGTCAAGGCCTTCCCTATCATTAATAATGGTTGAACGCCCTCCTCTTCCTCTAGCTCCATCCTTAATAGAGTTTCAGCTTCTAGACATGGCCAAGCTGGAGGATAGAGAGTGAGGTTCTTTATCTTGGTTCCATCAGATATGGTCATAGAACCAGACCAAAAGCTAATGCAAGCATCAGCTGTAGCTAGCCAGGGCCTTCCCAGGATCAGTGGGTGTCCTCCTAGCTATGAATTGGGTTATAAAACCAAGAAGTCAGCCAGATATTCCCACGAATCAACTGAGATGACAAGGTCGTCCAATATTCCTTCAGGTTTAATAGTGGACTCTATCTGCAAGTTCTAAAATGGTAGGAGTTGGCCTAAGATTAGTGAGCACAAGTTTCCTTACATTTTCAATGGTCATGACATTAATTGCTGCACCTAAATATACCAGTACGTTGAGTATCTGCATGCCCCCAATCTGCACAGTGATAGTGGGATTCCCAGGATCTTCATATTTGGCCAAGAGGGTTTTTCCCATTATTAATTTAGATAATTTTCCTATGACATGAATAGTGGGAGGATCCCTAGGTTTTCTTCCTAGTTTCCTTGTACATAGATCCCAAATGGTTCTCGCATAGATAGGAGCATCGTGAAGGACCTAAAGGAGTGAAATTTTGACATAGAGGTTTCTTAACTCTCTTAAGATGTTAAATTGAGGTTGTCCCACTGCCTTCGGTAATATTAATGTTTCAGGGTGTGGTGGTTCCCTAACCAATTGTGTAGGTTGTGTGTCGATAGATGTTTATTCTTGTGTTTCAGCTGGTATCTTGGTAGGATTTTCAGCGTCCTCAATAATGGGGATAAATGTATTGGATAAATACTATTGGTTCATCCTTTCTTCAGGCGCAAGGGATGGAACATCCTCAATGACCAAAGGATCCACTACCCTCCCTGATCATAAGCAGATGTCATTATGGGGAACTGGAGTAATGGAGTAAATGAGCATGTTGGAAATCTCAAATTGATGGACTAATTTATTGTTTGGGTTGGGGTTAGGTTGAGCAGGAAGATGCGGTCGTATAGGCACATTGGGGACAACAATATTCTGGAGTTGCAACTGCAACTGCTGATACTGTTGATAAGGATGAGGATATTGTTGAGGAGGATACGATTTATGAGGAAATTTTTGATGTGGAAACTATTGAGGAGGTTGTTTATGGGTACACTGATTCCTTGGATGGAAGTTCCTCCATCCAGGAGACCAATAATTCTATTGGTTTGGTGGCTATGTTCAAGAGTTCCAGGAGTTAAAATTTTGCATCGGAGGTTGAAAAGGATACCATTGATGGTTGGAATAATATGAAGGGAATTGTGTATTCATGTGATGCATATTATTCCAATTATTCATGTTATTCAAAAATGGAAATGAGTATGGAGTCATACCTTGATTTCGAGGATGCCAGGGCTTTATCTATGCAATAAAGTAGGTTGGTTCCACATCTGGAGTTGATTCCTGCAGAACTGCCTTCACTTGAGGTAGTGAAGGGAATTCTTTTATGTCATGGTTCAGCTCACAAAGCTTACACACTTCTACTTTGTTGAGTGGGAACTCCTCTAGAGGATGGTTCTTCCTAGATTTAGGGTAGAATACACCAAGTGTGAGATATTCTACTGCTTGTTTCTACTTTTCCCTCAGGACATCTATTTCTGAGGAGATGGAGCTCATCATTTCTGTCTTGAAATTTTTTAGGAGATTTCCTATTTCTGCTTGAGTGGCTCCTCCATTAGATGACTTCTGTGTTCTATCAAAGACATCTCATTCTGATTTATCCCGTTTGTCCCATTTGTTGTTCCTGGAAGATCCCCTGGAATACCTTTTGCATAGTTCAACAATCTTTTCAAAGGACTCTTTTGAGATATCCCCCTTTCCTAACAGGTTCAACATGTCTAGGAAATCATCCCTAATCCCATGAAGTTAGATTATCTTGAGCACATATAACCCCATATTAATCTGTCTAGCTCTCTGCACATTGTATAAAATACTTTCAACAAAATCCTCCAAGATTTTGTCATCCCTTTGTACCATTTTAAACAATTCTTCTCTCTTATCTTTGGTATTACAGTACTCCTAATATTTCTAGGAACACCTGTTTCATCTAGTCCCAAGAGGTGACAGTTCCCCCACCCAGGCTCATGAACCAACATAACACATTGTCCTTCATTGTAGCAGGAAAAAGTTTCAGCTTCTGTTCATTGGTGGTGTAATTATAGCTATGACAGAGGATGTCAAATTCAAAAATAAATTCATCCTAATCCTCTGCTGCTTTTCCATAAAAATGAGGCAACACTAATGGTGATATATTTTTCATGGGGGCTATCCCCTCTGGTCATTGAATTGGGAACTGGAGTGTAGCAACCATCCCTTCAGGCGGGGATTTACCCTCAATATGTTGATTTTCCCCATTGCTTCTTCGTGATATTCTAGATCGCGTATTTTGTTCATGTCTTCTTCCGCTTTATCATCTTCGTGCTTCCACTGATCGTTAAATTTTTGATGGAACTGTGTCCACTCCTCATTTGTCACAACCTTCCCATTAATGTGACATATCAAATCTCAGTTAGCTGATCCCGCAGTACTAACTTTGTCTTCCTCTGTAGGGATACCTGAGGGTGTTGCAGCTTCTCCTGTGTTCTCCACTATGGAAACGGATGCTTCCACTCCAGGGGTAACCAAGCTCCTTCTGACAGGTCACTTCCTGATGGCAAGCTCCAGTAGAAGAATTCATTCTATCAACCATATCATCAATGAATTTCCTTCTTTTGAATGCCATATTTCATCCACGTCCTCGACCAAATGCAGTGTTAGTATTCTGTGGGGTTCTGGGATTTATAGGAATGTCATGTTGTACCCTTCTCATATTCGTGCAACCCAAAACATGCAAACTTAAAAACTGAATAAAACTGAATAGATATATCTATTGGATATAGCTACTATGGTGTCTGTTAGAGGAGTAAGTCGGTATGCCGACTTGAACGATAGTTGACTTAATCAATAAGCTGACTAAGTCGGTCAACCGACTAAACTAGAGATTAGGTAGGCCACCTAAGGTTGTGTCGGTTCACCGAACCGATAGGTAGTTATTTTGTAATTGTTTGTAAATCATATATATTAGGATGTTGAGCTAGATGGGAACTCATTTCAGTTCTCGGTATTGTATGGACCCTCTCATGCTAATATAATATGTTATTCTATCTACTTGTTCTTGTCTCTTGTATTTGTTATGTATGTATGTTTTAGTATGTATTATTGGTAACCTTATGTGATCTATCAGATTACAACATTGGTTCCATTGTCGGTAGTACATGTATGAGATGTATGTAAGTAGATGATATCACAACATGAGATTAAGGACTGGTGGGAGTGTAAAGTAGCAAATTATTTGTAGAATTATGCACAAAGAAATAGATTGACGACCACACAAGCAAAAGAAATATTATTTACAGAGACACATGAGAAGTTTGTAGAATCAGTGCCCCAACTTCTAAAGAAACTCCTGGATGAAAAGACCGAAAGGGACTAAAGATCAAGAGTTACTAGAAAAACTAATTCACAGGGGAAGAACAAACTTGTCGGAGTGGTTCGAAAAAATTGCCAATGAATTCTGCAAAGAGCAAGCAGTAGAAGACAGAACTTCAGTGGAAGCCATCAAGAAGAAATTCTACACAGAACTCACCGAGCAATTTTTGTGTTCCTTACAGACCTTGCTGTTTAAATTCCTAATCGAGAAGGGAGTGGGTCATATTTTCGAACCCCATCCATCACTTCGCGGACCGCCATTAAACCCTAATTGGGTGGAAAAGCAAAAGAGGTAGGAAAAATTCATTGCAAGAAGGGAGTGGGAATACTTCCTAAGCAAGTAGACAAAACTATCTGGGATTTCTAAAGCGTCAGGTAGGCTATGGGGGGGTAGCTGGTCATATGTCAAAATAAAGTGGAGTGGATTCTAGTTGACTAAAAGAAATACCAATCACCAGTAATGAGAAGTCAACCTAAAAAGGAAATCTAGAAGACAGTGTCACACAAAGGTATGATGGACTTCTAGAAAATAGAGAGGGAGAGGAGGCTGCAAAGCAGGGAAGAAAGAAGAGAAATATCCTTTCACTACGGCGAGGAATGAGTACTAGGGTGACCAACCAGGAAAGAGATCCATCGGAGTGGGGTCATGACTGACAAGAAAAAGGCATGGAAGAAGAGGCATCCCCTATGGAAGAAGAACTGTGGATAGAGCAGTGAGAAGCTCTCCAATTAGAAGTTCCCCAGGAAGTAAAACCTCCGACAAATCCGCATACCTGGATACAAGCTATTGTCGAAGAAGACCTCAGACTAGGAGCTGGTGACTTTGGTATATGGAGTCGACTAGACAACAAGACATACACTGGTAGACATCTCATTATCAACTGACTAGAAGAAGAAAATTGGGTTACGCTTCAAGCGGCACCCTCCAAGCGAAGTATCTACTTACTTTTATCGACACATGAAGGAGCACCCACCCTGCCAAATACAGCTTTGGAGAACATAGAACATTCAGAACTACAAACAGATAATTGCAGTTCGACATCGACAGAAGAAGTTGACACCAACCGACTACTGGTTGAAGAGGAAACGATAAAAACAACTGATGGGAATGAGAGTTCCATCAACGATAGTTCCCCAAAGAGGAATAAGCGAATAAACCCACCACCACCAACACCACTGCCACCTTTTGAAAGCAGTGACAGTGACTCCGACATGGGTCATGGGTCAGCACACATTCCTCTATATGAGGGTGATGAGGACCCCAAATGACACTGGTTCATCTGTGAGTCGACTTGGGAGGCTAACCAAGTTACGGATGAAGACAGGTAGATGGCGTAGTTTGTTGGTGCCTTGAGGAAAAGGGAATTAACTTAGTACATGACCTTTTCTGAAAGAACACCTCGAGCAACCAAAGCTGAGATCAAAGTGCAATTTCTATCATTTTTTCAAAACTCTAGATGCAAAACATCTGGCAGCAAAGAAACTAAAAACAACATCACAGAAGCCAGGAGAAATTGTCCGTGATTATGATAAATGATGGAAAGACCTTCTTAGCCAATTGGACTATGTTATTGATGAACAATTATTAATTGAAACAGAAAGACCTTTTGCAGGTTTATCATAGAAAGACCTTCTGCAGGTTTATCACAGAAAATTCACCGACACATAAGTCTGGAGACATTCAAGACTTATGAGGATGTGCTTACAAAAACTCTCCAATTAGAAATGGATGAGGACATACCAACATACTCCACCAATCATATATTAGAAGAACAGCTCGAGAGCGTACATAAGTCATTAAAAGAATTAAACCTCAAAAGTTAGGATATCTGGTGCACAAAGTGCTCGGTGACTGGACATTCAAAAGACAACTGTCAACAGGACGTTTGATTCATGTAGACTAAATGTTTTTGCGACATGTGCCAAGAGCATGGATACCACTAGACAAAATATTTCCCATTCAACATGAAGAATGACAAGGCATCTTGGTGTGCAATATGCGAAACCAAAAATCATAACATGGCCGACTACCATCCAAATCTCAAGAACTGAAAAAATTATCATGTAGTCTATCAGACCAACATAGTTGCACAAAGTAATGAGAAAAACCATGTGCCAAATGATCAGAACAATCAAAGATACGAAGGTCGAAGATACAAGTGCCAATATGACAACTGACGTGGAGGCTACGGAGGTTGAGGTCGATTCTCTGGGAATCGAGACAATCGACCATGTCGACCCATCCAATTTTTCGAATGTTATAAGGAGGGAAACTAACATGCAGACTGTCCATACAAGGACAGGACTGACCTCAAATTCTGTACTAATTGTGGCGTAGGGGATCACTCATTAGAGGATTTCCCTATTATGCTTGAAAAGATAAATAAAAATAAGAATGTTAATGTCTTGTCGTGTGTACAAAAACATGATACTATCAATACAAAGAATTTACATATTGTAACCCGACAAGGGATGAAAACTGGGAGTGATAACCCCCAAATAAGCAAGATAAAAGAGAAAAATGTTTACCCTGACCTAGTTAAAGAAAAACAAATATATAAAGATAAAACAAATATATTTAGAGAATTTTCATGACAGGAAGAAGCAAACGACAATTGACATAACACAATAAAAGAATTAATACAGCTAGTACAGATAGATAACTTAGTATCTCAATTCATCGACTTATCATATGAAATAAAACACAACAACACCGAAAAACAAACAAAGAATATCTATAGTCTAAATCAAAAAGATAAAACTGATGCCGACCCACTTATTGACTTGGAAATTGAAGGATACCATGTCTGACAAGTTGTACTTGATTTCGGATCACAGGTAAATATTATGACTCGACACACATGGGAACAGTTAGGTAGACCTCGACTATATGAGTCAGGTATATACCTGAAACTAACTAAACAAGGCCTAATTGAACCTATTGGGGTCTGGAAAAATGTGGACACCACAATTAAGGGAATATCAACCAAAGTCGACTTCGAAATTATTGACCCTAAGGAAGGATCCAGCTCCTTCCCAGTGTTAGTAGGTCGACCTTGGGGAAGAAATATGAAAGCGTTGATATCCCTAGATAAAGAGAGAATAAAATTAAAGGGAAATGGAAAAAAGGTCATTGTACCGATTCATCCATCCCAAGGAGAACATTGGAAAGAACCTATCAATGAAGAAGTTGATATCTGACAACTTTATCAGATGCAAAATAATGCAGATTATACAGAACCTAATATCTATGGAGAATTTCATTTGGGAAACCAAGACTCAGTAGGATATAATTCAGATGCAGAATTATATGATTGGGAAGTCGAGAACTACGAAAAAAAAGCAAGAGGGTGATGGACTATCCAAAAAGTATAGAAAAATCCCACCCAACAGTGCTTCATAGTGTCCATTGTACCAAAAATATTTGAGAAAAAAATTAGGGAATACCCTACTTTAAAACCTACAAATATAAATAATACACAAAAACCAAGATATAAGGAAAGAGAATCACCAGTCATGCACATAGAACAAGTGTCCAAAAATATTGGTGAACATGGTTGACTTAGAATTTTAGTAGAAACTTTTACAGGACAAGCTGCTAGATGGTGGGATACCCATCAGACAAGATTGCAGACCTATACAACATCTTCGACTTACTTTGTAGAAAGGTTTGGGGGAAAGAAGTTAACCAACCAAGCTCAGATACCTATTTTCATTCAAGGACAAAATCTAGAAGACCATATTAAGACATGTGAAAAAGAATGGAGAAGACTTAGGTACAAAGATGAACATGCATGGCCACATCTGTTCCCATCAACCCTCACCGACTTACCAAACAAATGGTATAAGATGGAGGAAGCCTGAGGTGAAACATTCCTATGGCCTAAACTCAAAGAAAATTTTATCAAAGATTTACACTTTATACCACAAAATAAGAATTTGGTTGAAACAACAAAACAAATTAAATAATTTATACAGCTGATAGAAAACAAACTCTTAAAAGAAAACCGACAGACAATGAACTATAACAATATACAAACTAGGACAATACCACAGTCAACAAGACTACAGTTAGAAAATGAAAATACAGAAGGGAAAATTTTTAGATGGAAATCAAACCATGTCGAAATGACCAAACCTATTCGCATAGTACTCAAAGTTGGAACCATCAACACGAACGATACTGACCGAATGACTGTAGCCGACCTCCCTGCCACATTCTCACAGTTTAAAGATGGAAGTCGACCAATCAATGAAGCCAAAGCACCAGAAGGGCTAGATGCTAAGGTCAAAACTAGAGAATTCAACATCTCAAATGATGACCGACCAAAAATGGAAAACATTGGAGACTACTAAAGTGAATAGCAAACAACAGAAATAGTGAACCTCTTAAAAGAGTTCCAGGATGTATTTGCCCAAGATTATATAGATCTCAAAGGTTTAGTCCATGAAATGGGTGAAATGAAAATTGACACTAAACCTAATGTTCGACCTGTGAAGAAAAGGCCATATAAGCTAGCTCATAAATACAAAGAGATAGTCAAAAAGGAGATTAATAACATGCTTGCAGCAAGCATCATCTACCTTATTGACCAATCAGAATGGGCAAGTCCAATGGTTGTTCAACCTAAGAAACATGATCCGACCAAATTAAGAATTTGTGTTGACTTCAGGGAGCTAAATAAAGTGACACTAATAGACCCATTTCCAACTCCTTATGTAGATGAAATCTTAAATGAAGTTGAGGGACATGAATGCTACTCATTTACAAATGGCTTCTCAGGTTATAGCCAAGCGCCAATAGCTAAAGAAGATGAGAAAAAGACAACATTTGTATGTGAATTTGGCTCATTTTCTTACAAGGTTATTCCTTTTGGATTAAAGAATGCACCTGGAGTATTCTCTAGAATTGTGGTCAAAACATTCCAAAAAATATATTTACAAAACCATGGCAGTATACTTTGATGATTGGACAATATACTCCATGTTAAAATATCATTGCAAGTGGCTAAGGCTTATGTTGGAAAGATGTCGACAAATCCAGTTAGCCTTGAACATTAGGAAGTGCATATTTGTGACCCCCATAGGGATATTTTTAGGACACATTGTCTGTAAGGAAGGTATTAAGGTAGATTTTGCAACAATCAAAATTATCCTTGACCTAAAACCACCAGTGAACTCAAAACAAGTCAGAGTGTTACTAGGTCATACAGGCTATTATAGAAAATTCATAAGATACTACTCAGATATGACCTATGCACTAGAAGAACTATTAAGGGAAGATAAAGAGTTCAACGAGATAGAAGAGTGCCATATATCATCTGAAAAACTAAAAAGAAAACTAGTCGAAGCACCAATCCTAAGGTTTCCAAACTGGTTGACTAAATTCCATGTCCACATCGACGCATCAGGCCTAGCAATAGCAGCAATCCTAACTCAACCAGGAGATGATGGAATGGATTATCCTATAGTTTACAGTAGCAGAAAAATAAACAAAGATGAACGAAACTATTTGATGATAGAAAGAGAAGCATTAGGAATGGTCTTTGCACTACAAAAATATCGACATTATCGCCTAGCTAATCCATTTATCTTTTACACTGATCATCAGGCATTAAAATACCTTGTGAATAAGCCTCTAAACCATGGAATAATTTGTTGATGGCTAATTCTATTCCAAGAATTTGAGTTTGAAGTCATTGTCATACTAGGTAAGTTAAATGTCGATCTCGACCATTTATCTCGAATCGAAACAGGAGAGGAACCGACAGGAGTCGAAGATGACTTACCAGATGCACATATATTTTGAATAGAAGCAATCCCGGCAGAGTTAGAGGAAATAGCCCAGTTTTTAGAAGATGGAAAAGCACTAGAAGGCATGAGTACCAAAAAAAAATAGATCTCAGCCATGAAAGCTACACCTTATAGCCTCATAAATGGATTCATGTACAAAATGGGTTTAGAGGACATCCTTATAAGGTGTGTAATTGAACATGAAAGAGACAACATTATGCATGAAGCACATTACGGACCTACAAGAGGACATTTCCAAGAAGACACAACTACAAAGAAAATCCAACAATCAGGGTTATGGTGGCCGACACTTCACAAAGATTTCAAAAATTTCGTAAGAAAATGTGATAGATGTCAATGACTAGGTCGACCCCTTCCTAGCACAGAAATTCCTTTGATATCAGTAAACCCAAGTTTGACATTTGAAATTTGGGCCATAGAATTCATAGGACCATTTCCTATACCAGCAAAAAGAATAGGTGCAAGGTACATAATAACTGCAGTCGAATATGTGACCAAATGGGCAGAGGTAGATCTAGTCGACACATGTTCCAGTGAGGTAGCCACAAAATTTATATATGAAAATATCATTACTCAATTCGGATGTACACTAACCCTAATCAACGACTAAGGAACACACTTTATTAGTAGAACTATCAAAACCCTAACTGGCCAGTTCCAAATTGACCATCGTCGGAGTACAACATACCATCCTCAGCCGAATGGACCAATTGAAAAATTTAACAAAACATTAACAAAAGGTTTAACAAAAATATGTAATGCAGAAAAAGACGACTAGGATGAGAAGGTACCTACAGTACTATGGGAATACATAATAGAATACAAATGTTCAACCGACCAAACCCCCTTTCGAATAGTGTATGGACAAGAAGCAGTAGTTCCATTACATTTTAGACAATAGACACCTATTATCCCAGAGATTTTACATGTCAATGTCAAACACGGAAGAAAGGACCGACTATTACAATAGAGTAAACTTGAAGAACACTGACTAATCATGATACAACATCAAGAAATCTAGAAACAACAACAAAAAGCATGGCACGACAGAAACATCAAGAACAAAAACTTGTCGATAGGAGACCTTGCTTTACTATACAATAGTCAAGTAAAAGGAAACCTAAAAAAATCCATACATAATGGATGGGACCCTACGTTGTCAAAGGAATACATGCCAATGGATCAGTCTGACTAAAGACATTGCAAGGCATAGTATTTTGGAAACTCGTTAATGGAGCCCGACTAAAACACTATAGAATCTATAAAAAAAAATAACGACCATAACGGTTAAACAAAAATCTATAAAAACCTAAAAATCCAAAAAGCAAAGAGTACTATTATATGCAGAAAACTATGACATGAAATCACCACTTCAACAACCGACCTCATGCCCATCGACATAATGCCATCGACCATTTTCATAACCAACATCGAACGATGACCTCGATAGTCCCATTGTGCATTCATGACCTCGAGAACTGAAACCAATTCACCATTAATGCACACTCAAGTGTTCCAGCTGGAACATCACGTCTGCCATTAATACACCTATCGACAAGAACATCCAATGCGTCCCCTATAAATACGGAACCACTGAAGGATCATTCACTGCAATTCAAATAAAGAGAGCATCAGAGCAACTAGAAGACTAAAAAGCAAAAGCACCTTAGTGAAATCAACCACCAAACCGATAAGATGTTACCCAAATAGACCAGAGCCTCAGCCAAAGCCAAGGAATTACAGACTGCAGAAACACCATTAGTCAGGAGACTAAAGAACATCAAGAATGCTAAGGTGCAGGAGGGCTCATGGAAAAAACTATGGCCGAGATAAAAGAGTGGGCTTACATCGACAAGAAGCCTACTCCAGCTACAGAGAAAATACAACACAGTTCCATTGTAAATTATGCCATTGCACCGCTCATGGCCAGCTTCGGTGGCACAAAAGAAACATCAGTGAAGTTTGTCATAAGTCGGTACCACACCGACCGATTTTACTTCGACCAACCGGTCGACATCTCTGAGGAAGTCATTTCCCAATTAACAGGGCTATCAAACAAAGGAGACCCAGTACCAGTCGGTATAAAAGAAGGATTGGTCAAAGAATTAGCAGGGTCAACATCGAGCAAAAACTTGAAAGGACTAATGATTGGTCACATAACTCATCGAACGCCATATATTGTGGCCAAAATCATATCTATTACACTCACAATGGCAGGTCGAGGAAGTTACCTCAAACTAGATATGTTGGAAGCAGTAGACACCATTGCAACCAATGGAAAGATATATAGATGGGCTGAGTATGTAGCTGAAATGATCAAAACCATCTATGAGAAATGCCAAGAGATGGGAGGAATTATCAGGTTCCCATCCCTTATCTTATGGATAGTAATGTACTCTATTTTCCCTGAAGGAGAAAAAAAATTTCAGGAACCGACAAAATTCCATATGTGGAGATTCAAACCCTTCTCCTAGAAAGAAACAATGAAGGAACTTGCAAATGGAAAAGTGTTGTTGGAAAACTGGCTCCAGCAACTAAAAGTCTACACAACCAGATGGAGGTTACCTCAAAACATCCAACAAAGTCTACCCAAAAAGGCCCACACTCAGCTAGAGCATGACCATACTACGGTGTCGTACATGCAGGGTGCCAAACCAAATGCAAAAGCCCTCGACTATTATCCGTCAGTCGAACCGATCTTTCAAGAACTATCTTGATAGGCGGGAGCAAAGATACTAATTCCAGCAAAAGCAAAGGAAATGGACTTCTTGATAGAGGAACCGTTAACACACCAAGAGAAGGAGGAGGATTACTAGCTCAAACTATACATCAGTACCTTTGTGTCAGAGGAGACACCGGTCGAAGGCACTGGTCGACTACAGATCATAATCAAGCCTCTGACAGCAAAGAGGGAAGAAATACATACAAAAGAAACACATGCAGAACAACAGGTAACCAATCTAGCTGAAGAATATCTCATCCCGACTCATACACTAAGGGAAGGGATAGAAACCGATAATCCAGAGTATGCTGCAACAAAGAGATTATCACCAAATTGTTGAAGGAGATAGCAGCTGCAAGAAAATGGAAAAATGACACAGGCATAAGGGAAAGGTAAGCGCAAGCTTATCATTCCAAAGTCCTTAGATGATGACGAGGAACTGGCAGCTATGGAATTCAACATAATAGAAGATGATGCAACAAAGAAAGTGTCAATTGAAAACCAATTTCAGAAATTTGTCGAGGCAGGGGCAAAGCAAGGTCAACCAAAGAAGGTGAATATCACACACACTTCGATGCCTGAAAATGTCGTAGATATTGTGTCTACATCCCCACCTCCATCTCCAACAAAAATCACAAAGGAGCTAATACAAGAACAGCTCTCAATAAGCCCACTTGACCTATGCAAAAATGCTATGTTGGAGGATATGAAGGAGAATTTCGACTGGGATAGAGACCTCTAGGAATTCATTGAAAAATTACCTAAGATATTCACATCGGTGCAAAAAATATCTACCAAAGTACCTATGTTTGAAGCTGGTGGATCCCGACAACCTGGCCAAATACTTCAGGGGCTAAAAGCTTTTGCAACTCTAACTTTGACCTTCGAGAGAAATCCCGACAAAGAAGATGAAGTTGTCGCACGTCAGACCATGACTATCACTCTGACTGAACCCGAACCCCACCTACAATCCTCTGAACCGACCGGAGGAGAGGAAGAATAAAATATTGAGGACATAAATCAAAAAATAAACCAACTCTTCTCTGACTTAGAATCACCTCCTCAAACCAACAAGACACCACTTGACCACATTTCTGCCAACCCAATCACACCCGACCATTCACCAACCCCATCACCACCACCACCCCCCAACTCAGAACCCCTAATCCAACTAGCTGCATCAGAACCAACCCCACCGCAACCATCAGCACCAACCGCATCCACTTCTGGACCACTTGCATCCGAACAACTAGAGGCAGCAGTCATCCCACCACCCCAAATAGAAATACCATCAACCACTGCTACACAACAAACAAAAATACATACTTGATTTTTGCAGGTACATAGGTGCCAAAACAAGCAAAAGCAGAGAAGCACAAAAAGAAGAAAAAGAAGAAGGACCATCATGGACATCTAGCAATGGTCCACATTAATCTAGTTGGGTCGACCACTGTGGTCGATGCAACCAAATTGAGATATCTAGAGCTAGAACAACTACTCGAAGCGCTAGCAGTCAAAGCAAAGACAAGGAACCAACACAAATGTAAGGAACTAGACAACAAGGAAAAAGAACAAATTAAGTTCCTTAAAAAGTGCAGGGACTTGGTCCAGTCTATGATACCAGGAAAAATAGAGGTCAACACCGACAAACCTCTAGAAATAGCTTATCAGCTATTTGAAAGCATGGTGTCGGCGCTCCAAGCACAGATTCAAGAAACAAAAGAAGAGCAAAAAGAGGAAAGTGTCCGACTACTGATGGAGTAGCACACAGACTTTTTCGAAGCCTACAAAGTATTGCAAGATCACATGGAGGATTCTGTCATCACCGAATAAGTACTGAGAGACTATCCTTCTTACTATGGGCAAGTCTATTAGCACACCAGGCAGACCCAATAAGAGATCCAAGCACTTGAGAAGAGGAAAACCACTGACGAAGAACTCAAAAGCACAATTGAGGATCAAATAGTGCTTGAGACAGCTAAACTCTAGAAGCTTAAGTAGGAAGCACATAAATGGGTGCATCAAGCTAGTCCCAACTTGGAAAAAGTAGACATCATATGCCCACAGATGAAACGACTCAGAGAGACAACAGAAGAAAAGGACCAATTTATGGGTCCCGACATGGAAAGAAGCGGCTGAAATTTCCATTCCAGAGAAAATGTCAATCTTATCCAATCTGACTACACTCACCATCGACATATAGAAAATATTGTAGAGTTGGACAGATTTCCAACATCACCTAATAGTGACAGCTCTAGCAATTTTCAAAGTCTGCATACAGAAAAGACCAACCATCAGACTCCACGGCCCATGAAGACCAAGCACATAATAATGACTACTTAGACAGACAACAAAATTTTTGTACATCCCTATTCTTTGGGATGAATAAATGTTTTGTTTGTGGAGAAGATGTTAGAGGAGCAAGTTGGTATGCCAACTTGAACGATAGTCGACTAAACAAGAGATTAGGTCGGCCACCTAAGGTCGTGTCGGTTCACTGAACCGAGAGGTAGTTATTTTGTAACTGTTTGTAAATCATATATATTAGGCTGTTGTGCCAGATGAGAACTCGGTTCAGTTCTCTGTATTGTATGGACCCTCTCATGCTAATATAATCTGTTATTCTATCTACTTGTTCTTGTCTCTTGTCTCTGTTATGTATGTATGTTTTAGTATGTATTATTGGTAACCTTATGTGATCTGTGAGATTACAACAATGTCTAATAATTATCTTTCGCCGACAACGACTCCAAAATGTTGGGCACCCTATATGCAAGTTAATTAAAACCAATATACATAGTGTTCAATATAAATTTTCAACCCAGGGAAGTCTTTTATTTCAAAGATAATGTGCACTATATATGCTTAAACACTAATTAGTTGATACTGTAAATCAATTATCCTACCTTCCTGTTCATCCCAACTCATCCCATGATCAACTTAATCTAATTTACCTTCTTAAGAATACAAAATCACACTTACCTTATTACAATCCTTAATCTAGAAATAAGAGATTCATATAATAAACATATAGATTTAATTTTGCAGAAAGTTAAATCCTAAATTACCAGGCCATCTGAAGATCCATTATAACTAGCTTAATCCAACTTGAACTAGAATCAGAAATGCAAAAATTGAGCTTCAACAATTATAACTACAAATGGAATTAATTAACGAAACTCAAGAAAGACATCAATCAAAAGAAACTAAGGATGAGATTAGCTGTTACAGCTAGCACACAAATTGCATAAAGGTAGTTAGTCTACATAGTCGACTGTCACACCACTCTGTTGCAGCTTACAGGGAATGCAATTACTGATCAATTGAAGGCACATACAATAAATCATTACTGTTGCAGCTATTAGAAAAGAATAAATCTATTGTAACATCCACACCACACAATAGAGGACTTAAACACCTAATTAACTCGGTAATCTCTATAGGAAGGTGGGCCCAGCCTTTGAACAGAGACGACAGAAATTAACACATGTTAAACGCCAAGATCAGAAGAATCCTGCTCCTTGTATTAAATAAAAAAATTGAAGCTACAGTATATGTCACAACTTATATAATAGGATCAATTAATTTCCAACCCTTGGCTCAAAATAGTCTCCAATATTTATACATTCACAATTGTAACTTCTACCCACTGATATCGGGCATCCATGAAGATCTATGATCTTTAGGCTACCCCAATTACGATATGTTGTTACAGCTCTGGGAAAGATAGAAGCAAAAAATATAGGAAGGTTGTTACTCAAGCCAGAAATGATATAAAAACATCAAATATATAAGATACTCTGTCGGTTGTGGCTACCCTCGAGTAGCAGCGCATTGTTGCATCCGAGTCTGTTACAGTCAAGCCTGTTGCAACCACCCTTGTATAGCTTGCATGGAATATAAACCTTTGACTACATCCTTTGTGCAGAGATGGAATAGGTGGCGACTGTAACACCCCAGTTTTGACCCCGTTTGCATTAAATGTACATGATGCATATATTGTAATTAATTGTGGTGTGGAGCTAAAGGCAAAAGCCCCACCATCGATTTGGTTGTGTTATGTTTCGGCGATTGGGATTGTTGCCGATGGTATATCGTGCTATCTAGCACATTATAGTTTTGGCATCATGTAAATATGCACTTTAATTAAAATGAACCTACAACCAGCTACGATGGTGCAACGATAATGAAAAGGGCATGAGTTTCCTAAGGATAAGGGGGGGGAATTATTGAACCTTGGACCTATGGGGAAAAGCCATGTGTTAGTTGTTGAACCCATTTGGTTGTCACCCACCCTTTTTGTCTTACTCACCTTTCCTTGTCTTATCATCCAACTACCACATTATACCCCTGATGTTAGTTGGGGCAGTTATTGCTGGGTAGTGGTGGGTATGGCAGGACTATCAATCCTTTCCCACACGCCCCCTCCACCAGCGGAATCTACATCTTCACATGGGCAGGGAAGCAATGTATTCCATTCTCTCTCCACGACTACTTTGGGGGCATTCTTCCATTCTCTCCAAGCTTTCTCATCCTCACGCACAGGATAGAATCGCCCATCCTCACCCAGAGACGTTTTGTTCTTCTCACGCACATGATTCTTCTTGGTTTTACTCACACGATGAGTGTAGAAGGAGCAAGTCGACACAAGTCGAATTGAATGAAGACCGACTTAGTCGATCATCCGACTAAGTCGGTTGGCCGACTAAACTAGATGATTAAGTCAGCTAACTAAAAAGTCATGTCGGTTCACCGAACCAACAGGTAGTTATTTTGTAACTATTTGTAAATTGTATATATTAGGCTGTTGAGCCAAAATGAGAACTCAGTTTAGTTCTCTACCTTGTATGAACTCATTACAATAATATAATCTGTTTTCCTATATGTTCTTGCCTCCTGTCTCTGATTTATAGATATATATGTTTTAGTATGTATTATTGGTAACCTTATGTGATCTGTGAGATTACAACAATGAGCTAGGGAGCCGTGTTCTGTCACCCACGATTTCCCTGTGAAGGTCCATTCATAATTTTCTACTATGTGTATGTGTTCCCATACCAATTTGTGGTCTGTGCATATATTTTTCCTCCTGTCCATGCAGAGAGTCTGTTTTCTTTTACAACTCCGGGCTGTGCTTTTCCCGTGCTTCATTGTTGAGACAGGGGCCGTTTTCTTCCCCATGTTTTTCATTGGCTACGGTTTCCATTACATCTTAGGTTTGCTGTGGTTATTATGGAGTTGTTTTGGCCATGATAGGGCCAAGAATGACTCAGGGATCAATTTTCCCCGTCCAAGCTGTGAATCACTTGTTTGGTTGCGTGTATGCAGTGGTTGGTCTTTAGACTATGTTGGAGTGGGAATGAGGGCTTGGTTTCTCAATAAACCTGGTGTGTTTGGGGAACCACACAAACATAGCTAGAGGGTTGTCTTTCTTCTCCACTACCCCAGGGTAGCACTGGAAGGGGAGGTCAAGGCTTGAGGGACTATGTAGCAAAGAAGGGACTAATTTCCTGGTGTTGGGTGTGTGTGGGTTTCCTAGAGGTTAGGCTAGTTATGGTGTAGGTTCCCTTAGCTCTTTAATGAGCTCACTAGCTTAGCACTCAGCTCTTCTGAGCTCCTTAACGGCCTGATAAACCCTACTGTGTGGCTTGGCTAATTTGTGTATCCTTGGCTATGTGTAAGCCTGCTTAGTCCCTTATTCCTTGGGGAATCATGCCCAACTCGAGGGTGATAGTGTTGCTGAGAGATTGATGAGCACACTGGCCTATGTTTGGGTGGAACGTTGCAAC
This sequence comes from Pseudotsuga menziesii, assembly GCA_001517045.1. Taxonomy (NCBI): domain Eukaryota; kingdom Viridiplantae; phylum Streptophyta; class Pinopsida; order Pinales; family Pinaceae; genus Pseudotsuga; species Pseudotsuga menziesii. The sequence continues at coordinate 57,838 of LPNX010721118.1, read as the reverse complement.
GATGTAGCTAGTTGCGAGACGAGTTCTTGATAAGATAAGTATTCTTAAATATCTCATTTCTGCAATCATATTTGATGTTTACTATGAATTATGATGAACATTTTGAATGCTGGAATGTATAACTTTGCTTCCGTTGTTTGTTAAACAATTATGCATCTCTGCATATTTTTACTTCCAAGCATTTTATTTCAGTTTACATGTATGTACATGTTCATGGGGCTAGTTTCCCATATGGTTTATGTATGGTAGCGTCCTCTTTGTTGGTCGGAGGGTCGGGGATGTTACAGCGATCATCTTAGTAATGAATGTTCATCTCTCACTTGACTCGTTCATCTTGCTACACCTGTATCCTTTACATCTCGAATTATCTTTATAAAATCACCATATGTTAGCATAATCCAAGATATAGAGCCCTCATTACAACAATAATAAGTATTAATAAGATAAGACAATAATTAACCATACCTATATGAATTAAGGGATCAAGTGAAGGAAAACATCTGTTTGGTGTACATAATGTAGTAAGATAAGGAAAAAAGGGATAGGTAAATGTGGTAAAAAAGGGGTCATTTCTAGGCCCAACACCTCGTAGCTCTTTTTTCCTCTCTAAGTCCCTACCCCTAATCCCTCTCTCTTTCACTCTCTCTTTCTCTATCTAGGTACAACCCCCATTATCTTTCACTATCTACCTAAATCCTAATACCTAACCCCTAATCTCTCTCTCAATTTGTAAACACCTAATATCCAATCTCTCCCTCTAT
>LPNX010721118.1:0-52635 GCA_001517045.1 Pseudotsuga menziesii | reverse complement strand
CTAGATATACCCCTCACTACCAATCTCTCTCTCTCTCTAAACACTTAACCCCTAATCCTCCACTCTCTATCATTCTAAATTCCTAATACCTAGTTTCTCTCTCTCTCTCTCTCTCTCCAAACTGTTAACCCCAATATATATCTCTCTCTAAGAAACTAAACCTCAATCTCTCTCTCTCTCTCTCTCTAAACCACTAACACACATTATCTTTCTCTTTGAACATTGAACCCCTAATATATCTATCTATCTCTTTCTCTCTCCGAATTATTAACCTCCTTTCTCTCTCTCTCTCTCGATCCCTAACAACAAATCTCTCTCTCTCTCTCTCTCTCTCTCTCTCTCTCTAAACCCATAACCCACAATATCTCTCTCTTCCCCTCTTTCTAAATGCCTCTCTAATCCCCTAGCCTCCAATATTTCTCTCTCTCTAACCCTAGTATCTCTCTCTATCTATGTTTTTAAACCCATTACCACCAATTTCTCTCTCTCTCTCTCTAAACCCCTAACCCTGATTATCTCTCTCTCTAAACCACTAACCCCCAATCTTTCTCTATATCTTTCTCTCTCTCTAAAACCTTAACCCCCCATCTCACTCTTCCTTTCTATCACTATGCATCTAAATCACTTATCCCCAATCTCTCTATCTCTCTTTCAATCTCTTTCTTTCTATTTATGTCTCTCTCTCTAAACCCCTAATAATAAATATCTATCTCTATGTTTCTCTAAACAACTAATGACCTTTTCCTCTCTCTCTCTCTCTCTCTCTCTCTCTCTCTCTCTCTCTCTTTCTCTCTAAACTCCTAACCCCTAATAAGTATCTCTCTCTCTCTCTCTCTCTATATATATATATAAACCCTAACACCAAATCTCTCTCTCTCTAAACCCCTTACCCCTATTATCTCTCTATATTTCTCTCTCCAAACCCATAACCTCCAACCTGTTTCCCTGTTTTTCTCTCAAAATCCCTAACCCTCATTTTCTCTCTTTCTTGTTCTCCCTCTATCAAAATCCCTGACCCCTAATATCTCTATCTCTATCATGCTACTCATAACTTCAAATCTCTCTCTCTCTCTCTAAACCCCTAGACCCCAATATCTCTCTCTCTATGTCTCTAAACAAATAAATACCAATTTATCTCTCTCTTTCTCACTCTCTAACCCATAACCTGATCTCTCTCTTTCTCTATCACTATCTCTCTCAAAACCATAACCAATAATCTCTCTTCCCCTCTCTCTCTCTCTCTCTCTATTTCTCTCTCTCTCTAAACCCCTAACCATAAATCTCACTCTCTCTCTCTAAATCCCTAGCCCCCTTCCATATCTATCTCTCTCCCTCCCTCTCTCTCTTTCTTAACCCCTAACCTCAAATCTCTTTTTAAACCCTTAACAATCATTCTGTCTCTATCTATGTAATCCCTAAACCACCAATTTCTTTATCTCTCTCTTTCTGCCTATCTTCCTATAAATATCTAACCCCAATTATCTCTCTATATTTCTCTCTCTAAACCTATAAACTCCAACCTCTCTCTCTCTCTCTCAACCCATATCCCTCAATCTCTCATTTTATTTATTCTTCTCTAAACATCTAACCCGCAAACTAACTAACTAACTCTCTCTCTCTCTCTCTCTCTCTCTCGTACTCTTTAAACCCATAACCTCTAATATCTCTCTCTCTCTTTCTCTAAAAACCTAACCCCATATCTTTCTCTTTATCTCTCTCTAAAGCGCTACTACCCAATCTCTCTTTCTCTCTAAAACCAGATCCCCCAATCTCTCTCTCTCTCTCTCCCTAAAACCATATCCCACAATATCTCATCTATATCTAAAACCATATCCCCCAATATCACTCTCTCTCTAACTAACTATGCCCCTAACTCCCAATATCTCTCTCTCTCTCTAGACACTTAAGCCTTAATCCTCCACTCTCTCTCACTCTAAATTCTTAGCACATGATTTCTATCTCTCTCTCTCTCTCAAACTACCTCACACAATATATATATATATATATATATATATATCTAAGCCCCTAACCCGCAATCTCTCTCTCTCCCCCTCTCTAAATTCCTCTATAAACCCCTAATATCCAATATCTCTCTCCCTCTCTCTATGTTCTTAAACGACTAACATTCAATTTATCTCTCTCTCTCTCTCTAAATGCTTAACCCCCAATATCTCTCTCTCCCTCTCTTGGCCCCTAACCCTGAATATCTCTTCTCTAAACCACTAACCCCCAATATTTCTATATATCTTTTTCTCTCTCTAAACCCTAAACCCCCTGTTACCACCTGTGCTAAATTTTATTCTTGTAGGAGTTGTTTTTCTTAGTTTGCCAGGTTTGTAAGTGAAAATTATTTCATTGGTTATTTGAGCAAAAGTGTTAGAATTCCATATGCTAAGCTAGATTATCAGCATTTAAGTTCAATTTCATAAAAGCATATAGACAGGATCACTGAAAGAAACAATATCACAACAAAAATACAGATTTATCCTGAGAAAAACCTAGAAAAAGCTTCCTCAATATAGATGCCCCAAAAGATAAAAGGTAAAACCCAAAATTGATCCTCCTTATTCTCCAGCTACAACTCTTTCTCTCTCTCTCTCTCTCTCTTATGCGCTACACAAGTGAGTGTGTGTGTCTCAAATGAGAGGAGCCTCACTCTATTTATGTTCTTTTGTTCACTTGACATTTAACCCAGTTATGTAGGCTTGAGTAAACTTAACTCAGTTATGTAGGCTCAAGTAGACATAACTGGGATGACTTAATATAATAATATATTCTGGAGGGTACTAATGACCCTACTTACAATGGAGGGGACTTCCTCATGACGCGTAGTAATTCTCCCGATAGGAACATCAGGGTACAGAGAAATGCAAATGATTCTCCCGATAGGAACATCGGTGTAATAGTCGTCCCTACCTAGGTACAATTAACTAATAATGATTACTTTAATATGTATTAAACTAGTACTGAATATTTTGTTAATCTCTAGTTTTGTATACTTACTAGTTTGTTTTCATAATTCCATGTTAAGGATTTGATTCAAGGTTTGATATAACAGGAATTAAAACATATGTTCAACTTCTAGTACTAAGTTTGTTTTACTGTCTTATGACAAGTAGGATAGAACTTCAGTTGAGATTGAGGGTTACTTAGCTTATAACTAATGCAATGAAGTGATGCTTCTTTTATAGGTCCTTTATAGGTAAGAAGTTTTGTTACCAGTTTTCTAGATCGAGATTATCATCTTAAATAACATAGTACACAATGCTAGTTAATTTATTTGTTTTTCAGATTGAGCAGTAAAAGAGGTATCGTTGATCTTTATTGTTTAAGATCTTCATAGTTGATAGTTTTCTACAAATATCAAGTTAACCTAGAAAACCAAAGATATGAATATAGACATAAAGCACATTGACTAAAGGACACCTGTAGAACTAGTACCTAGTGCGTAAGATATTTTTTTTTAAGCTACTCTAGTATTTATTAATTAGAGATGTATTAATACCACTTGTATTTCTTAAACTATAGTGTCATTGCTTTTTATTTAAATAAAGATGAATTATTTTCCATAGGAAATCTATCCTTTTATTCCTTTGTATAATTTCTCATCTCCTAAGGTATTACTTAAAAAAAACACCCTAGTACCTTTAATCATAATATCAATTAAATATCTAGACCAACATACTAGCTATGCATATTTCTATAGTTGCAAAAATATATATATAATTGATTTTTAAATGTTATATTTTCTCAACCTGCTACAAGGTATTTTTATTATACAATTTATCCTTGTATAGTTTCTTGCTTATATTTTTCTTAAACATTGAAAAGATTATGAGCCATACTAAAACCCTAGTATAATTACTACCTACCTTGTTTAACTATTAGGGATAAAACCCTATATATTAACCACGATGAAGTGTAAGATAAATTATAACAACGTTATAACATAGTTTTTATTGATCAAAGTTTATTATTTGCAGGCTACTTCGGAGGTTTTTTGAACTATAACAAATAACCCACCATTTGTAAATCAATTGAGGGACACATGGATGAAGTTCCAAGGATAGGGTTTTGACCTTTTAGTATTCACCATATAAGTTATTTTAAACCCTAATATCTCGCCTTTACCTATCTTTTACCTTGCTCTGGAAGAGGGGTTGTAGGCTCATGGCTACCCAGTCTGTCTATCACTCCACTATGTAAACCTTCCTGCAAAAAGTCTTCTTCTTCTGCGTGTAGTGGTGTAATTGGATACTATCTCTTTTTTTGTGGACAAACCCCTCTTCTCACCATTACCTAGCTCTGTAACAATGATGCACCTATCGTTACCTTTCCTCTGCAAGTGATTTTATTCATTCCCTGGTGCATTGGTGAGATGAGGAGGTCAGCATGGCTCTTGGGTTGTCGTAGTGTGGTCTTACTGGACAAGGTGTTAACTGTTCTCACTACTCAACTCCCGGTGTAGCATTTGAACCTGCTTTGTCGTGGCTTGGGAGTTCAATCTTGATCTCTACACGTTGTGTTTATTCTTCTCAAAGTACTTTATGAAGCTCGTTGTCTTCTAAATGGTGGCTAGGGTTTGAACTCATACTTCTTCAGGGTCGATAAATCTATCATGCAGGTAAGATACTCAAATGTTCTATTTTAATACGGATTTAAAGGTTTCTTTTTGCACCAGTAATTATTCTTCTGAATTTTATACTTGTTAGCTTCAAAGTGCAGGTGCTTAACTTTTTACAGAGAGATGCTGACAGCCACTGAAGACCACCCTGCATAGATTCCACACTGCGCATAACCCTGGTAAGCCTCGTTATCGGTGAGGTTCCTCCTACAGTGGTGTATGGCGTTGATTTTTTTTTAGTTGAAGGAGTTCATTGGGTTTTTGGTTTTCGACTCGGCCGTGGATATACTATGTTGTAAAATGTTTGGAAAGGCCTTGGGACGATACTTATAATGTGTTGTCCAAAAAAAAATCTTCAAGCCCTCGTGGCTATTTAGTGTAAAAAAAAATATGGGGTTTTCCAGGCCAAGTCTTGAGGAAGAAAAAATATGGGCCTTCAGTCATAGTTCTTATTACTGAAATGTTGTTTTTAAACAGGATTTTAAGCCTTAACTTAGTTTGTAAAGGCCATTAGGCCATATATTTTAAGAATAAGGTGACAGTTAGGGTTCAATAAGCTCGAAGCTTACTGTATTGTAATTTATATTTTTGATAATATATATATATATATATATATATATATACTGTTTAAAAAAAAAAGATAAATGCAGGCTGTAATGTTTAGCCTTTCTTGTTTATTCTTCTAAATTTAACCTAACAAAGGTTTTTGTTACTGTAATTTGATGTTTTATTTTAATTATTATTAAACAATATAATTTACTATTCAGTCAATGGGTTTTAGAACATAAAATGGATTATTACTGTCAGTAATGGTTAAAGGAAAGAAGGAGTGAATAATACCACATGTATCTTATCTGTTTCCTGGTTTGAAAATATACATTGAAGGGTTTTTATTTTGTTTTTAATTATGCGAACAGTTTTAATATTGTTCCTCGCCAAGGATGTTTTAATTTACCTATACTCATTTAGTTAATGTTATGGTTATATAAACACAATATATAAGCTTTAATTTGTTTTCAGGATTAAATTTTAACACCTCTATTAGTGAAAGAGGTGGACATATTACTTTAAATCATAGTGTGCTATCATGGTCAACACCCTCGTCCACCTCAGGCTTAGAGACCTAGGTGTATATTTTTTGTATGATCGTGTAGTATATTTTGGTGGCTCGGAAGCCCCAATTTTGTATATGACACTTATCTATTATGCCATCATATTTTTTGAACTTAATGAAAAATATTTATAATGATCGATTATTATTTTATTTACATGTGTAAAAATGTGTTTGTGAAATGGTTATGGTCTGTGAAACAAATGCCAATCTAACACATATTTAGCATATGAATCAGCAACTTGATTAAAATTTCTTGGAACATGAATGTATGTTATACTCTCAAATTTCCGTTCTAGTAGTCTAACACACAAGAATCTCCGTAATAATGCCAGATCCCTAATATGATACAAGCCATTAAGTTGTGAAACCACTATCTATGAATCATGACGTACCTCAAGAGAAAGGACACCATGCAAAATGACATCATGCAATAGCTTAATAACAGCACTATATTTAGCAACATTGTTTGATGAAGGCCATAAACATATGCCTCCTAAAGGCAATACTTGACCCGTAGGAGTATAGATCACCCAAGCAGCCGAAGTTGAGTTTTGAGTGTGGCGGCTAGCACAATCAGTGAATCCTTTGTAAATGTAAGAATCCATCGAAATATTCCATAACAAAGGAAATATAATCAACAAACCTGATCACCATAAGAAAACCTAACTATCCAATGCAAAACTGTACAATAATATACAAAAATCATGCCTGCATGAGGATCATACATAGTACTTTTTGAGATAGAGCCCATTTCTAGGCTTTGCCAAGGTTGTCCCTTCATAATCAACTAGCTCATAGGCATATTTCTCTAAGACATGCTTAACCATGTAAGGACCATGCCACATGGGATTAAACTTTCCTTCCCCCAAGGGTTCCTTAGCTTGATCCCACAAAAGGACCAAGTCACCTTCACTAAACCTCCTCGGACGGACAAACATATCATACTGGACCTTAACGCGATGCTTGTTAACCTCAAGAGCCACTAAGGCATCTCAATGCTACTCATCAAACTGCTCTAGGTGGACCAAATGTTCTTCCAATGTGGAAGTGTGTTGTAAAGGAAAGTTTCCTATGGCTAGGGTTTAAGGGACAATCAATGTACTAGGGTTAAAAGAGAGATGAAAATGGTTCTACAAGTATATATAAGCAAGTTTCAGAGATTAGAATCGCTCATAACTTAACAAATGAAGGTTGAACCAAGCATCCCTTCAATCCTCTTCTTTCTCCTCTTGCTCCAAGAGACCTAGAAAACGAATTATAGCTTCCTCAAACAGATATGACCACATATAAAGAAATGATAATCAAATAAACATGAAATAATGATCTGACTAACATCATCATATGATCATAAAAAAATATTCAATCACACATTGAACAATGATTTAGGAAGAAGAAGAACATCACATCTTTATTAATATTGAAAACAAGTACAAATATACCTTCTCTTCAAGTTGGGAACTTCACGAAACCTTGATCTAGTTCTACTACTTCTCTTCTCCAAGGAACTCAGCCTCCAAGATCTGCAACACAAGGGGATTATCACTAGGGAAAAAGTAGGGGGAAAGAGAGTCCCAATTCCTCCAGCGTGACAATGAAAAAGTTCCAGTCTCTTCTCATGGACCTCCCTACCTATATTTATATGCTTGTGAAGATATAGGGTCGAAGACAAATTAGTTACAATTGAAGGAGGCAGTTGCATAAGTACACAAACTAACAGAATTTTGAAAAACGTATTTTTTTTTAAATTTTCAAGAGGAATACCCGGGTTGCGGAGACAACAGTTGCATATGCAGGAGCTATACATGGGTTGCAATGTAAATAGTCTCATATTTAGGGAATACATGAGTATTATATATAGCAAGTCGCGTACAGTACATGGGTTTCCTTAAGGCAACTCAGGTATGCATAGAACATTTAATTTTTGGGGTAATTCTAGGCATTTCTAGACTTTGGTGTCTCCTAGAAAGTTTTATCTAATTGAAATATATTTCCAACGGTGTAGAGATGAGGTCAACTGCAGTTATAGAACTCAAGATATGGGTCCTCCAAGTTAGGTGTTTTTTTTAGTGACTTTCATGAAGTGTCGACATGTGACGGAATCATGGGAAAGTGGTCACAGGAAGATATGTGTCATTTTGAGCTATAATAGATGCCGCCTAATGTATGAGGTTAGGGGTGAATACGATCACCAAAATACATTATAAAGGAAAAAAGTGAGTATGGAGAGAGCAGAGAATCCAAGATCGAAAGGCTCAAACAAAGGTACCTGAAAGAGAGATAAATGTCAGAAAAAACTGATCTCTGGGACATACAATTCCATATACAAATCATCACCATAAAGATACATGTGGATCCAACATATGTATAACTAATGAAACTATCATGGTCGCTCAATATGCAAAAAGGTACCATATCAAATCTAACGGAGCAATGGCCACAAATGAAGAGGTGGATCCATGCTCAACAATTGATCATAGCCACAAGAATACAAGGTGGATCTATGTCTGAACAAAATGTCATATGAAGTGTGACAAGGTCTTGTGCAGCTTGGGCGATAGAAGAAAGATGATGATGCTATTGTCAGCCCAAGGTATTCAATCCAAACTTCCCAAAAAGGTACGAATCCTAACCATGTGAATAAAGGAGTTGCAGTCGAACATGGAGGAAGTTGTTTGATTACCGGTCAATAATGAGAACCATTAACAAATGCGAGGGAAACCACCATTAATGAAAATGGTCCCCAAGGTACCTAGTACATTCTAACAAGTGTGAATACAAGGAATTGATGTCGAACACTTGAATAATCCATCGAGTAGGAGACAATAAGGTACTCTCACTACCCAATAGCGAGGGAAATTGCCACTGATGACTGCAATCCCCAAGGTACTATCATAAAACTCTAAACCTCATTCCCAAAGAAAGATGTGTTGCAATCAATAGGAAGAGATCCATTAGAAGGAATGAATTAAGGCATCCTTCATCATCCAACATGAGGTAAGTCAAAGACTAATTGGATCTGGAATTGGTACAAAATTTCACGGCAAGGACAGTCGAAGACATGATGTAATGAATTGATACCAGGTAATAGCCGACACAAAAGGTTAAGGAAACTGCAGAATGGTCGACAAAGGTTTAATCCTTGAATAGTGAGCATGACACAAAAGTGAACTAGGAAACTTTTGACACAAAAATACCAACGAGAAAAATCTGCAATGTAGGAGACATTGACAGATTCCCCATATAATTGGAAAAGAAGCCAACTAGAGGAGTAAGAAACTCTGAATTGGGATAAGGTCAAAATACTAGGACCCAACTATTGATAGACTCAAAACTGGTGCTTTGTTCAAGGAAACAAGACTTGCTACTATGATGTAAAATACATGTGAATGAACTTCCCTTCCCCTCTTTCTTGTAAAGGTTTAAGGAATCCAAGAAAGCAAACTTGGGACCTTCTTCATTTTTGGCAAGCTCAAAGAAGAGACAAAAGAATGCTTGATAAAGCACTTATTTGAGGATTTTACGAGCCCGAACTAGTACATGATCGATGGTGTTTTCATAGTTTAGAGAGTCTAAAAACTCCAAAGAAGACTCCAGGGGGTTCTTTTCATCCAATTTAGTCTCCTAAGGCTAGAAAAGTATAAAAAAAACCACAGAAGAACTCTCTTAGCTTCCAAAGAAGTAAGGCACACCTTTTTCGTACTTAGTCGGGGAGGTCCAAAAAAGGTTAAATTACCACCTACCCAATGCTCCTTCAAAAACAACATATAGCCTGAGTTTTAGGAGTGTGAAGGAAGGCAAGATCACTCAGAAAGATCCATTTGATTACGAGAAATGGGTCTTACAACAGTAAACTTGATGGTTTGTTATTTAGGGTTTAACAAGCATTACAAAGATATAAAGTACACTCGAAATCTTTTTCATGTTTAGGTATAGAGCACTAAAAAGAGAAAACTAAGCTCATACTGGGGGCTCCGTTTCCATAAGTTTAGTTTATCAAGCCCAGAAAATTGATAAACATATGCCTGAGAATACTCTTCTCAATTCCAAAGAAAAGAGAGTGTTCATTTCTCGTATTATTCCACATGGTTCGAGAAAGCGATAACCTACCACCAATGTGGATGCCCATTCACATATTCTTAATGAGCCTGAATGGACAAGTTTACTCGGCAGTCAAGTCTATTTTAAGGAGTTATACCTAGGCCTAAAAAAACTCCATATCTTTTCAGTGAAGTTTTAACGAGTCCATAAAAGTCAGCTCGTAGCCTCCATATTGTTTTTAACAAGCTCGAAGGAGAGAAAAAATAATGCTCTAAATGCAAGGAGGCAAGTGTCAGAGGCAGGTGAAACTAGTTCCAAGTGCAAGGAAAAAACCTATGCATAATGCAAGGAAAGCAAGCAAGATAAGGACAATTGGGGAGCGTCTCCTCAAGTTGCAAAGGAAAAATTATACAAGGCTAAGCAACGATGAGAACAAAGATGAGGGATTATACAACAAGATAAAAGCATGGAAGTTGGCATCAGGCTCAAAAGGGAGAGTAGGATACATGCAAATGCTGTCACAACTTGAAAAACAAAGTGAGGCCAGTAAACAGTTGTGAATCCAACTAAAAATCACATCTCCAAGAAGCAACAACATCGGAATCACCTTCACAAGAAAAGATCTGATGTAGGTCACTTTGGCAGAAATACATGTGGCTTTGCTATCTTCTAAAAAAGGTGTAGTCAAGGCAAAATCAAGTAAAGAGGAATCTATAGTGCCAAGGAATGAGGGTTTACAGTTAGTAAGATCAACCTTAGAAGAAAAGAAAAGATCAATAAGGGAGGTAGAGTCTGCAGGAACAAACTCAATATCACAGGAGTTGAAAAATTCAGAAGAAAAATCAAACTCATAAAGATCACTGACTTGTTGTTCAAAGGAAGAGTCAAAAGACTCAACAAGACCAACATAGGAAGAAAGGTCAAGCTTACTAGGGAAATCAGGGCTAGACTTAGTCACATCCAATAGAATATCAAACTGTATCAAAGACTCTAGGAAGACTTCATCCGAAGGAAGGATATCATCCGAGATAGGACACATGTCCAAGTTTTCAAATGGATCGATAGAGTGGAGAGCAGGCTCCATAGTCTGTATAGGATGACTCACTTGGTCAATCATTGGGACCAATTTTGGAGAAGGTAAGCATGAAAAGAGAGGCTGCTTCTCAATAGAAATTGAGTGCAAAGGACATGAGGCCACATAGGTCACCCATGGCAAGGTAGTGTCTATAGAAACATTGGGAATCAATAAAGGAAAGGCTTGGTCTCTAGTTGGGTCAGGAGACGGATCAAGAAAATCCAATTGATCGATAGTGAAAATTTCTTCACCACGATTAAAGTACATCACATGAAATAATGTTGACACCACAACTCGCATGGAATAATTGAAGTCCAAGGGGTCTTCTATCACCATGAATTCAACTAAGACGGTCTTCCCACCCAAAGTAATAGGTATTTGAGAAAGAATTCCTAGGGCTATACAAGTTCTTCTATCAAACTCCAGTAACTAACTAGCAGTTGACAAAAGGCACACAAGATACTAACATAGGCTCCTTCATTAACAATACAACGAGCAATCGTGTATGGTTCAACTTTGACCTTTATCTGGAAAGGTGCATCAGAAGGAAGGTGTGGCTCAAATAGGCTATCCCAATCAAAGGAAGCAATCCAAGAGCTTGGTGAGGGTTGATCTGAAGTGAGTTTAGTGCCCCCTTGTTTGGTAAGTTCTAAACTGACAGTGAAGAAAATGTGACTAGCAGACACTTCACTCTCCAAAAGAAGAGTGGGATTGATCGACAATGGAACTGATTCAACCGCTTCATGAAAGTCACTCTCAGAAGGGAGAGTGGGATTGACCAAAGGTGACATTGGTTCAATCACATCGGGATCACTCTCTAAAAGAAGAGTGGGATCGACCAAGGCTGAGATTGGTTTGACCACTTGATCAACCAAAGGTTGAGTAGGTTGTTAATAAACTATAGTTTTTTCAGGAGAAGGAAAAACTTGAGTCTCGGACCACACTCTTTGCACCTATGCGATAGCAGGCCACTAGTGAGTAAGATGATCTCCCTCACTTAGCTTACAGGGGAACTTAAGTTTGCACTTTGAATGACCAGTTTTCTCAACGATGTCAACATGACTAGCAGTGGCTGACTATTTGCTCTCAGCATGACCTACATAGGCTGAAATTTTTCCCCCAATATGACCACAAAAGGTTGGGTGACTGGGTCCAACCTGACTAATAGATTTTGGTTGTTAAGAGACTTCAGAATGTTAAAAAATGGTATGACCATGAAACCAAACTCTTCGTACCTCCGCGATAGAAGGGAATTTATAGGTAAGGTGGTCTCTCTCACAAAGCTTACAAGGAAACTTGGGATTGTGTTTTGATTGGTTAGTCTTTTCAACAGTGTCTACATGAATCACAGTGGCTGACGGATTGTCTTCAACATGAACCACAGAGGCTGAGAGACTGCCCTCAACATGACCTGCAGAGGCTGAGAGACTGGGTCCAACATGAACTGCAAAGGTTGGATGGGAACCACCAGCATGAACAACAGAGGTTGAATGGTTAGGATCAACATGCTTTGCAGTATTTGAGTGTGTGCCCCTAGCATGAACTTCAGAGGCTGGGTGAATGTATCCAACATGACTTGCAGAGGTTGGATGGGGAGGTTCAACTTGAACATCATAGGTTGAACGGCTTCCCTCAGTATGAAATACAGAGGCTGAGTGACTGGATCCAAAGTGACCTGGAAAGGTTGGAAGGATCTTACCAACATGATTAGCAGAGGCTAGATGGTGAAAATCAACTTGACTTGCAGAGGTTGAGTGCTTAGATCCAACATGACTTGCATAGGTTGGATAGGTTCCCCCAGCATGAACCACAGAGACTGGGTGGTGAGGTTCAACTTGAATTGCAGAGGTTGAATGGGTGCCCCCTTGCTTATGTGTCTTCTTCCTATTCCTCCTTCTTTTACTCCTTTTAGACTATCAGTTGCTAGTATCAGTACTTTCACCACATGAGGTAGAAGGAGGAGGAGAATCAACTACAGGTGAATGGGAAGCAATGTTTTGATTCCTTTAATATAAGTAGCTTACTTGAGAAGCATCAAGAGCATTCAGGATAGTTGGAGTGGAAAACAACCACACTGGTATCCCTAGGGTGAATCCAGGTAGATTCAGGGTGGCCATCAAAGGAACACCAACATTCCCTGTGAGAGGAATAATACAAGGATTTATCGACATGGGGATCTCTCGGTTGGTGTTCAAAGGGGTGTCAGCCATAGTTTCAAACAATAATACAAATTTTAAGGTCGAAAGGAAACCAAAAGTACAAAGCACACACCTGAAGGCAAACTAAGTACAGACAAACCACACAGCACTTACCAAAAAATTCCTAAATCCAAACAGACAAATAGGTGTAATATATGCCTTCCAAAACAAATATGAGAGACAGTTACTTAGCATCACTATATATTTTCTTAGGCACAAATGAAGGAATCACCCACCGCCCTCCCACACCTTCTACCACGGTTACCTTCCAAGCCCGTCCAAGGTCAATGAGAAATAGCCTTCTGGTGTACTTGTGAATGAACCCTATATGTTAAAGAGACTAAAAAATACCTTAACTATATTGATAGTATGGGAGGACAGTCACAAGCCTGGTTGGTATGCATGGGCAGGGTAGCAAAGCCTGAAACCCTATCAACACCAGGCACCACACGGAGCTGAGAGGGCGGTATTGACAAAATTCCCCAGATGCGCAAAAACCTTGGTATATGCTTTGGGAAGGAATCAGAGGGTTATCTCCTCAGTCCAAGCCTCCACGTGGCCTCGTGCTTAACTCATGTTTTAGAGGATATTCCAAGATACAATCAACATAGAAGAGGATTTACCTAGTAATTTTCCAACTACGTCTAAATTTAAACACTTGTGGAGAGTTGAAACTCCCTAATCCACTAGTATAGCCTAAGCTAGTTGGTGTAGGATCCTATAAAATAAAACTTACTAATAAGTTTAAATTACATTGTTCATTTTAAAAGGTTTTTTTTAGTCAGAGGGTAAATGGCATGAAACTTATGTGGTGTTTTGATTCAAAGTTGAAACAAAATGACTAAGCAAAGAGAAATGAAATGAAAAAAGAAAAAACTATTCTCTTTCTCTTTATTTTTTCAAATATAAACTTGAAAGCCACAAAAGAACAATTTCTTTTTATTTTTTTCAAAAATAATGAAATGTAGTGAATTAAAGACAAAACTCTAATCTACATGCATATTAAACAACTATATGTTCTTTTTCTTTTTCTTTAATAAATGCAAAATAAAAACTACCTACAAACTAAATGTATGCAGATAACAAGAACAAAGCAAAAGGAACTTTGCTATACAACCGCCAAACAGACTCTAGAATGACCTAAAGTCAGTATAAACCCTACTTGGAAGGAAGGCTTGCATAAGAGATAAGTAAAATATTTTGGCAAGGTGAATTGAACCAACAAAAGAAGAAGGAAACAAAGCCCAATAAGCTTCTAAGTTCAAACAAATATCACTAACATAGGCTAACCAGAAACATAAGCCAAAAATCATGCCAAGCAAAGGGGGTGGGGGGAAAGAGAAAAGAGAAAACCCTAATGCTATAAAAAGGCTTACCACATAGACAACAAACAACCAAAATGGATGATACTAACTCCTTGGAGTCATGCACCTACAGAGGACCCCAAAATACCTACCAAATAGCCCACAACAGCATAAAACCATAAAAATGAGGAAAAAACACTATTTTAAGGGCACACGCGGCTTGTACTACTGATAGGTCGCATATCATACACAGGTTGACATTATATCAAGTATTTTGTACAAGCACATGTGGGTTTTACAACTAATAGGTCACATATCATATGAGGGTTGACAGTGTACCAAGTTGTGTGTACAAACTAGACACACGACTGTTTAGTCAACAACTCGCGTATGGGTGGCAAAAAACACAAAAAGGTGAAAAACTACCTTAGGAAGGTAGGGTAGGTGTTCTATAAGACATATAAAGTGTTTCTAAGTGACAAGAAGTTCCTAAAACCAATGCAAAAGACTGGAAGAAATACAGAGAAACCCCAAATAGACAAGGCTCTCCCCAGCAGAGTCGCCAGTTCTGTTGTAAAGGAAAGTTTCCTATGGATAGGGTTTAAGAGGCCATCAATGTACTAGGGTTAAAATAGAGATGAAAATGGTTCTGCAAGTATATATAAGCAATTTTCAAAGATTAGAATGGTTTGTACCTTGACAAACGAAGGTTGATCCAAGCAACCCTTCAATCCTCTTCTTGCTCCAAGAGACTTGCAAAAAAAATTATACCTTTCTCAAACCAATATGACAACATATAAAGAAATGATAATCAAATAAACATGAAAGTGGTCATAGGAAGAGATGTGACATTTTGAGCTATAACGGATTTCCCCTAATGTATGAGGTTAGAGGAGAAGATGATAGCCATAATAGATTATAAAGGAAAAAACTAAGTATGGAGAGAGCAGAGAATCCAAGATTGAAAAGCTCGAACAAAGGTACCTGAAAGAGAGATAAATTTCAGAAAAAACTGATCTCTAGGACATACAAGTCCATATACAAATCATCGCCATAAAGATACAGGTAGATCCAACATATGTATAACTGAGGAAACTATCATGGTTACTCAATATGCAAAAAGGCGCAATATCAAATCTAAAGGAGCCATGGCCACAAATGAACAAGGTAGATCCATGATAAACAAATGATCATAGAGACAAGAATATAAGGTGGATCTATGTCTCAACAAAATGTCATATGAAGTGTGAAAAGGTCTTGCACAGCTTGGGCGATAGCAAACAGATGATGATGCTATTTTCGACCCAAGGTCTTCAATCCAAATTGCCCAAAAAGGTACGAATCCTAACCATGTGAATAAAGGAGTTGAATTCAAACATGGAGAAAGCCGTTTGATTACCGGTGAATAATGAGAACCGTTAACAAACGCGAGGGAAAACACCATTAATGAAAATGGTCCCCATGGTACCTAGTACATTCTAACAAGTGTGAATACAAGGAATTGAAGTTGAACACTTGAAGAATCCATCTAGTAGGATACAATAAGGTACTCCCACTACCCAATAGTGAGGGAAGTTGCCACTGATGACTGCAATCCCCAAGGTACTGTCATAAAACTCTAAATCTCATTCCCAGAGCAAGATGTGTTGCAGTCGATAGGAAGAGATCTGTTAGAAGGAAGGCATTAAGGCATCCTTCATCATCCAACACGAGGTAAGTCAAAGACTGATTGGATCTGGAATTGGTACAAAATTTCACGACAAGGATAGCTGAAGACATGATGTAATGAACTGATACCAGGGAATGGCTGACACAAAAGGTCAAGGAAACTGCATAATGGTTGACAACGGTTTAATCCTTGAACAGTGAGCACGACACAAAAGTGACTTAGGTAGCTTTTGACACAAAAATACCAATGAAAAAAATATGCAATTTTGGGAGACATTGAAATATTCCCCATATAATTGGAAAAGAATCCAACTAGAGGAGTAAGAAACTCTAAATCAGGATAAGGTCAAAATACTAGGACCCAACTGTTGATAGACTCAAAATAGGTCCTTTTTTCAAGGAAACAAGACTTGCTGCCATGATGTAAAATACATGTGAATGAACTTCTTTTCCCCTATTTCTTGTAAAGGTTTAACGAGTCCAAGAAACCAAACTCGGGACCTTCTTCATTTTTGGCAAGCTCAAAGAAGAGAGAGAAGAATGCTTGATAAAGCACTAATTCATGGATTTTACGAGCCCAAACTAGTACATTGTCGATGGTGTTTTCATAGTTTAGATATTTTGAAAACTCCAAAGAAGACTCCAAGGGTGTGCTTTTTCATCCAATTTAGTCTCCTGAGGCCAGAAAAGTATAAAACAAACCACATAAAAACTCTCTTAGCTTCCAAAGAAGTAAGGTGCACCTTTTTCGTACTTAGTCAGGGAGGTCCAAAAAATGTTAAATTACCACCTACCCAACGCTCCTTCAAAAGCAGCATATAGCCTGAGTTTTACGAGTGTGAAGGAAGGAAAGATCACTCAGAAATATCCATTTGATTATGAGAAATGGGACTTACAATAGTAAACTCAATGCTTTGTTCTTTAGGGTTTAACGAGCATGACAAAGACATAAAGTACACTCAGAATATTTTTCATGTTTAGGTCCAAAGCACAAAAAAGAGAAAACTAAGCTCATACCAGAGGCTCCTTTTCTATAAGTTTAGTCCCTCGGGCCTGGAAAATTGATAAACCTATGCCAGAGAATACTCTTCTCAATTCCGAAGAAAAGAGAGTGTTCCTTTCTCGTATTATTCCACATGGTCCAAGAAAGTGATAACCTACCACCAATGTGGATGCCCATTCACATATTCTTAACGAGCCTGAATGGACAAGTTTACTCGGCAGTCAAGTCTATTTTGAGGAGTTAGACCTGGGCCTAAAGAAACTCCATATATTTTCGGTAAAGTTTTAACGAGTCCAGAAAAATCAACTCTTGGCCTCCTTATTTTTTTTAACAAGCTCGAAGGAGAGAAAAAAGAATGTTCTAAATGTGAGGAGATGAGTGTCATAGGCAGCAGAAAATAGTTCCAAGCGCAAGGAAAAAACCTATGCATAATGCAAGGAAAGCGAGCAAGATAAGGACACTCGGGGAGCATCTCCTCAAGGTAAAGGATGTCAAGTTGCAAAGGAAAAATTATACAAGGCTAAGCGATGATGAGAACAAATATGAGGGCTTATACAATGAGCTAAAAGCATGGAAGCTAGCATCAGGCTCAAAAGCATGAGCAAGATACATGCAAATGCAGTCACAACTTGAACAAAAAAGCGAGGCCAGTAAATAGTTGTGAATCCAACTAAAAATCCCATCTCCAAGAAACAACAACATCAGAATCACCTTCAGAAGAAAAGATCTGATGTAGGTCACTTTGGTAGAAATACATGTGGCTTTTCTATCTTCTAAAAAAGGTGTAGTCAAGGTAGAATCAAGTAAGGAGGACTCTATAGTGCCAAGGAATGAGGGTTCACAATCAGTAAGATCAACCTCAGAAGAAAAGAAAAGATCAACAAGGGAGGTAGAGCCTGCAGGAATAAACTCAATATTACAGGAGCTGAAAAATTCATAAGAAAATCAAACTCATCAGGATCACTGACTTGTTTTTCAAAGGAAGAGTCAAAAGACTCAACAAGACCAACATAAGAAGAAAGGTCAGGCTTACTAAGAAAATCAGGTTTAGACTTAGTCACAACTGAACCAACATCCAATAGAAGATCAAATTGTATCAAAGACTCTAGGAAGACTTCATCGACCGAAGGAAGGAGATCATCTGAGATAGGACACATGTCTAAAATTTCAAATGGATTAACAGATTGGAGAGCAGGCTCCATAGTCTGTATAGGATGACTCACTTGGTCAACTGCTGGGACCAAGTCTGGAGAATGTAAGCATGAAAAGAGAGGCTGCTTCTCAATAGAAATTGAGTGCAAAGGACATGAGGCCACATAGCTCACCCATGGTGGGGTAGTGTCTATAGAAACATTGGGGATCAATAAAGGAAAGGCTTGGTCTCTAGTTGGGTGAGGAGACGGATCAAGAAAATCCAATTGATCGATAGTGACAATTTCTTTGCCATGATTAAATTAAATCACAAAAAGTAATTTTGACACCACAACTTGCATGGAATAATTGAATTCCCAGGGGTCTTCTATCACCATGAAGTCAACTAAGACGGTCTTCCCACCCAAAGTAGCAGGTGTTTGAGAAAGAATTCCCAAGGCTATACAAGTTCTTCTATCAAACTCCAGTAACTAACTAGAAATCGACACAAGGCTGGGAGATCCCATGCCTCTCCAAGAACGAGTAGACAAGATACTAACTAAGGCTCCTTCATCAACAATACAACAATCAATTGTGTATGGTAAAAATTTGACCTTTATCTGGAAAGGTGCATCGGAAGGAAGGCACGTCTCAATGAGGATATCCTAATCAAAGGAAGTAATCCGAGAGCTTGGTGGGGGTCAACCTGAAGTGAGTTCAGTGGCCCCTTGTTCAGTAATTTCTAAACTGGCACTGAAGAAAATGTGACTAGAAGACACTTCACTCTCCAAAAGAAGAGTGGGATTGATCGACAATGGAACCGATTCAACCGCTTCATGAAAGTCACTCTCCGAAAGAAGAGTGGGATTGACCAAGGGTGATATTGGTTTGACCACTTCATCAACCAAAGGTTGATTAGGTTGTTGATAAACTATAGGTTTTTTAGGATAAGGAAAAACTTGAGTCTTAGACCACACTCTTCGTACCTCTGCGATAGCAGGGTACTAGTGAGTAAGATGATCTCTGTTGCATAGCTTACAAGGGAACTTAATTTTGCACTTCGAACGACCAGTTTTCTCAAAGGTGTCAACATGACTAGCAGTGGCTAACTGTTTTCTCTCAGCATGACCTATAGAGGCTGAGACTTTTCCCCCAACATGACCACCAGAGGCTGGGTGACTGGGTCCAACCTGACTAAGAAAGGTTGGTTGTTGAGAGACTTCAGAATGTTAAAAAATGGGATGACCATGAAACCAAAATCTTCACAACTCCATGATAAAAGGGAATTTATAAGCAATAAGGTCTCTCTCAAAAAGATTACAAATAAAATTGGGTTGTTGTTTTGAATGCTTGGTATTTTCAACAGTGTCAACATGACTCGCAGTAGCTGACAGATTGTCTTCAGCATGAACCACAGAGGCTGGGAGACTGGCTCCAACATGAACTACAGAGGTTGGATGGGAACCACCAGCATGAGCAACAGAGGCTAAATTGTTAGGATCAACATGCATTGTAGTAGTTGAGTGTGTTCCCCCAGAATGAACTTTAGAGGCTAGGTTAATGGATCCAACATGACTTGCATAGGTTGGATGGGGAGGTTCAACTTGAACATCAAAGGTTGAATGGGTGCCCTCAACATGAAATGCAGAGGCTGAGTGACTGTATCCAATGTGACCTAGAAAGGTTATAAGGATCCCACCAGCATGATTAGCAGAGGCTGGATGGTGAAGATCAACTTGACTTGTAGAGGTTGAGTGCTTAGATCCAACATGACTTGCATAGGTTGGAT
Source organism: Pseudotsuga menziesii (assembly GCA_001517045.1). Taxonomy (NCBI): domain Eukaryota; kingdom Viridiplantae; phylum Streptophyta; class Pinopsida; order Pinales; family Pinaceae; genus Pseudotsuga; species Pseudotsuga menziesii. The sequence goes on along the minus strand of LPNX010721118.1, from coordinate 32,691 downwards.
AGGTGCCCCTAGCATGAACCACAAAGTTTGGGTGGTGCGGTTCAACTTGAACTGTAGAGGTTGAACAGGTGCCCCCTTGCTTATGTGTCTTCTTCCTATTCGTCCTCCTTTTACTCCTTTTAGACTGTCGGTTACTAGTATCAGTACTTTCACCGCATGAGGTAGAAGGAGGAGGAGAATCAACTACAGGTGAAGGGGAAGCATTGTTTTGATGCCCTTGATATAAGGAGCTTACTTGAGAAGAATTAGGAGAATTCAGGATGGTTGGAGTGGTAAACAACCACACTGGTAGCCCTAGGGTGAATCCAGGTAGATTCAGGGTGGCCATCAAAGGAACACCAACATTCCTTGTGACAGGAATAGTACAAGGCGTTCCTGACATGGGGATCTCTTGGTTGGTGTTCAAAGGGGTTTTAGCCATAATTTCAAACAATAATACAAGTCTGAGGTCGATAGGAAAAAAAAAGTACAAAGCACACACTTGAAGGAAAACTAAGTACAGGAAAACCACATAGCACTTACTAAACAATTCCTAAAGCCAAACAAACAAACAAGTATAAGATATGATTTCCAAAAGAAAGCTGAGAGATAGTTACTTAACGTCCTTGTAGATGTTCTTAGGCACAAGTAGAGGAATCACCCACCGCCCTCCCACACCTTCTACCAGGGTTACCTTCCATGCCCGTCCAAGGTCAGCCAGATATAGCCTTCTGTTGTACCTGCGAATGAACCCTAGATGTCAAAGAGACTAAAGGCTACCTTAACTATATTGATAGTCTGGGGGGATAGTCGCAAACCTGGTTCGTTTGCAAGGGCAGGGTAGCAAAGCCCAAAACCCTGTCAACACCAGGCACCACACGAGGCTAGGAGGGCGGTATTGACAGAAGTACCTGTTGCTGCCGCAACCTATTTCCCCGATTTTAGTTTTTTTACTTAAACTATGGGACCCCTCCTTATCATAATTTGCTTGGATCGACTGTTGAAAGCTTGGCATCTTGGATCTTATCTTTGCGTTTGAAGTTGATTGCTCGCCTTTTTGATTGCTTCGTCCAACTTAGCTTGAGTCGTGTGGTTTTTCTGGTACCTTTCGAGTATGAAAATTTTGCATGAGCAAGAAAAAGACGGTTTTTTGGCTGCAAGTTAATCCTAGCTCTATTGTTTTTCTCTTTGGATCGGGCCTCTTTCGGAAGTTTTTTAGTCCTAACTTACCCGACGTCGCGGCTCCCGGAGAAAACTGCCCCCCGTTTGAAGTTTCATCCGACGCCCGAACTTTGCCTTGTTTAGTCTCCGTCGCATGCTTGTGGCAAGTTTCCCATCCATCGTTGCAGGTGGCAGAGTTTTCTGTCTTCCGACCCACTTCTCTCCGCCGCCCGATTGCCTACAACGCCCGTGTTTCCATTCACCCTCTTCTTGTGCTCCTTAGCCGTTGCGCCCCCCCCCCAAAACCCTACCCATCTGATGCCAGATTCTCAGCCCGCCCGACTTAAGTCTCGCCCGACCGCCGATTCTTTTCGTGAGTTTTCACCCGGAGAGCCAGGCCATTTTCTTTGCGGATCTCTCATCATAGTTACAAGGTTTTCGATGCCCAATGTCTCGTATGAATGGATAATGCACTTAAATTGTACGCAGGGAGAATCACATGGATCGCGAGAGCGGACTACGGCGAGGAAAAGGACAAGCCAAGCGGATGACAGAGGTGCCGATGAGGCGTTTTCAGTAGTTACTGTCAGAGGGTAAAACGTCTATTGAAATGATTGAAGAAAACGCAATGACCAGAAGGAAAACTGAATCGTCAAGGGCGCTGAAAGGTCACGCACTGAGGGAACCCAGAGGAGATCAGTTGTAGTTTAAATAATGGGAAGGAAGATTGAAAAAGGGCTTTTTCCCTTAGAAAATTTTGTAATGGTTGGCTTGTAAGAGGAACTACTTCGTTTTGCAAAGCGAACTGCAATTTTTCCCGCTGGAAAGAGTAAAGAAGTGAAATGTACCAATGCAATTCAATGAATAATGTTGAAGAAGAACTATTTCTTTTTCAGCTGTATTTCATTTGCTGTAAGGATATTTGATGCTTTGAACCTAATTTCTTGTTAACTATTCTTCAGTATTTCTGGGATGCATTCTCACTAAGAGCAATAAATGTTGTTATAGAATGATCGGCTATCTGGTTATTTAAATATCTGTAAGTTTTCATGTGCTGTGAGGGAAGTATCAGTTATCTGTGATTTTTCTTACTGTGTGTGATAATATATTGCTCAGTCAAGATGATAACCTCGTTCCCTAGGGATAGTTTAGGTAGTTAGTTTATTTCTGCTTGTATCTGGTTTAGTTGTTTGTGAGCTTAAGACGAGAGGTAAGAACCTGCGCATCACTTTGTGACCGCTCCTTGCATCCGGATCACCCTACATTTAGTTAGGCACATGCATAGCATTCATTTACGTCAAAATACAAAAAACTCGGTGGGCCGGGCCGCAACCGGTAAAGCCTGTGTTTGTTACTTTGACCTACGGTAGCCGGACCGTAAACCGGACGGATTCCCTATACCAAAGAGTCAGCGGGCTAGTTGGGAACGCTAATTGGGGAGAATCCCTTACTGTTGCTGCCTGCAAAGTTACAGGCCTCAACAGTACCCAAATGTGCAAAAACCTTGGTCTACACTTTGGCAAGGAATCAGAGGGTTATCTCCTCAGTCCAAGCCTCCATGTGGCCTTGTGCTTAACTCCCGTTTGTGAGGAGCTTCCCAGATACAATCAACATATAAGAGGATTTACCTAGTGATTTTCCAACTACATATGAATTTAAACACTTGTGGAGAGTTGAAACTCCCTAATCCACAAGTCTAGCCTAAGCTAGTTGGTGTAGGAGCCTATAAAATAAAACTTACTAATAATTTTTAAATTATATCGTTCATTTTAAAAGGTTGTTTTTAGTCAGAGGGTAAATGGCATGAAACTTATATGGTGTTTTGACTCAAAGTTGAAACAAAATGACCAAGCAAAGAGAAATGAAATGCAAAAAGAAGAAACTATTATCTTTCTCTTTCTTTTTTCAAAGATAAACTTGAAATCCACAAAAGAACAATTTCTTTTTATTTTTTTCAAAAATAATGATATGCAGTGCATTAAAGACAAAACTCTAATCTACATGCATATTAAACAACTATATGTTCTTTTTCTGTTTCTTTTATAAATTCAAAAGAAAAAATACCTACAAACTAAATGTATGTAGATAACAAGAACAAAGCAAAAGGAACTTTGCTATACAACCACCAAATAGACTCTAGAATTCCCTAAAGTCAGTATAAACCCTACTTGGAAGAAAGGCTTTCATAAGAGACAAGTCAAATATTTTGGCAAGGTGAATTGAACCAATAAAAGAAGAAGGAAATAAAAACCAATAAGCTTCTAAGTTCAAACAAAGATCACTAATAGAGGCTAACCAGAAACATAAGACAAAAATCATGCCAAGCAAAGGGGGTAGGGGGAAAGAGCAAAGAACAAACCCTAATGCTACAAAAAGGCTTACCACATATATAAAGAACAACCAAAATCGATGAAACTAACTCCCTAGAGTCATGCACCTGCATAGGACCCCAAAATACCTACCAAGCATCCCACAACAGCAGAAAAACCCGCAAAAATGAGGAAAAAACATTGTTTTAGGGGCACACGCGGGTTGTACTACTAACAGGTCACATATCATACACTGGTTGACAGTATAGCAAGTTGTGTGTACAAGCACATGTGGTTTGTACTAATGACATGCTGCGTATCATACGCGGGTTGACAGTATAGCAAGTCACGTGTACAAACCAGACACGCTACTGTTTAGTCGGCAACTCGCATATGGGTGGGAAAAAACACAAAAAAGGTGAAAAACTACCTTAGAAAGGCAGGGGAGGTGTTTTATCAGACATATAAATTGTTCCTAAGTGGCAAGAAATACCTGAAACCAATGAAAAATACTGGAAGAAATACGGAGAAACCCCAAATAGACAAGGCTCTCCCCAGCGGAGTCATCAGTTATGTTGTAAAGGAAAGTTTCCTATGGCTAGGGTTTCAGAGGCCATCAATGTACTAGGGTTAAAAGAGAGATGAAAATGGTTCTACAAGTATGTATAAGCAAGTTTCAGGGATTATAATGGTTCATACCTTAACAAACGAAGGTTGATCCAAGCAGCCCTTCAATCCTCTTCTTGCTCCTCCTTCTCTTCTTGCTCCAAGAGACCTGCAAAACAAATTATAACTTCCTCAAACCAATATGACCACATATAAATAAATGATAATAAAATAAACATGAAATAATGATTTGACTAACATCATCATATGATCATAAACAGATATTCAATCACACATTGAACAATGATTTGGGAAGGAAAAGAACATGACATCTTTATTAATCTTGAAAACAAGTACAAATATACCTTCTCTTCAAGTTCGGCACTTCGCAAAACCTTGATCCAATTCTGTTGCTTCTCTTCTCCAAGGAACTCAGCCTCCAAGCTCTGCAGCACAAGGGGATGATCACTAGGGAAAACGTGGGACGAAAGGGAGTCCCAATTCCTTCAGCATGACAATGCAAAAGTTCCAGTCTCTTCTCATGGAAATCTCTACCTCTATTTGTATGCTTGTGAAGATATAGGGTCGAAGACAAATTATTTACAACTGAAGGAGTCAGTTGCATAACTACCCAAACTAACCGAATTTTTAAAAATGTATTTTTTTGACATTTTCAGGAGGAACACAGGGGTTGTGGAGACAACAGTTGCATATGCAGGAGGTATACACAGGTTGCAATGTAAATAGTTACGTATTTAGGGCATACATGAGCATTATATATAGCAATTTGTGTACAATACGTGAGTTTCCTTAAGGCAACTCGTGTATGCAAATAAAATCTCATTTTTAGAGTAATTTTGCGCATTTTCAGACTTTGGTGTCTTCTAGAAAGTTTTAGCTAACTGAAATATATTTCCAATGGTGTAGATATGAGGTCAAATAGAGTTACAAAACTCAAGATATGGTGCCTCCAAGTTAGGTGTTTTTTCAGTGACTTTCATGAAGTGTCATCATAGAAGTGTCGACATGCGATGGAATCATGGTAAAGTGGTCACAGGCAGAGATGTGTCATTTTGAGATATAACAAAGTGTATGGTAAAAGCTCTGTAGGTATCTTGAAAGAAGGTATTTCTCATTCAACCAGTAATACATAGCCCACCCCATGCACAAGCTGATAGGGAGAAAAACCGGTGGCAGTCTTAACCGCAGTCCTGTAGGTCCACAAAGAAGGATACAACATGATAAACCAATTATTTTGCTCTATGTGATGGTTCATTGGAGAATAGAATTAAGTGACTTGTTCACTGCTTCAACCTGTCCATTCACTTATGGGTAATAAGAAGAGGAGTGCTCTTGCTTATATCCTAACTTGGAATCCAACTCTTCCATCATTTTGTTTTGAAAGTGCCTGCCATGGTCAGTGACAAGCTCTCTTAGAATGCCAATCCAGGTGATAATCTAGTTGAATATGGAATGCACGGCTGTCTCACCGTCGAATTTCACTGTGGGCATAGCCTCTGCCCATTCCATGAAGTAATCGACAACCACAATAATATGATGGTTCCCCCAAGCCGAAGCTGGGTTGCAATCCATGAAATCAAGCCCCCACTTGGTGAAGGGACCGATGGTGACAATACGATGAAAAGGGGATGGACACGAGCACATATGATGTGCAAACATCTGGAAAGGGTGGCACTTCTTGAGTGCATTAACACAATCTTTAAATATATACGGCCAAAAATAACCCGCTCTTAGGATTTTTTAGGCTGTAGAAATCCCAGATAAATGACCACCACACGCCCCTTCATGGAAATCATTAAGCATGACCTCAGCCTCATCATGAGTTAAACAATGACGTAAAATGGAATCCAGCCCATGACGGTACAAAGTATCATCCATTATGAGGTAGTTCTTTGCTACGTGACATAGTCGTCGCCGCCCATCCCATGAGAGGTGAGTAGGGACGTTCAATGTTTGCAAATACATGATAATATCTCCATACCAAGGGTCTACAGTTGAGATGAGGAATATATGCTCATCAACAAAAGAATCTTCATAAACCTCCTCCTCGTTCAAATTTCGGAAATATGATATGAACTCGGCAAAGATTAACCATTTCTTTGATTTCATCAAAACGAATTCGAGATCAAATTATTGCAAAATCACAACCCATTTATTATATTTTCCCCCACTCATCCTTCTAGTGAGGACGAACTGAAATGGATTGATGTGAGCTATGACCAAAGTTTAGCGAAGGAGAATGTAATGTCTCAAACATTGAACCACATGAATGGTGGATAAGGCTAGCTTCTCCACATGGGAATAATGAAGTTTCGCATCAATAAGGTTTCAGCTCAAATAATATATGACATGCTCATGGAGCTCCTCATCCTCTTGAACCAATACCATACCAATGTTCTCCTAAGACGTGGCCACATAAACGAAAAAGCCACGGCTATAGTTTGGTGGACTAAGAATGGGTGCCATTTCTAAGGCTTTCTTAAGAGCATCGAAAGACTCCCGAGCTCGCTCATCCCAGTAAAAAGGGGTGTCCTTCTTCAACAAATGCATGAAGCCTTTTGTCAATTTGGAAAAATTGACCATAAACCTTCGTAAAATTTTTGCCATACCTTGTAAACACTGAAGGTGTCGAATATTATGTGGAGGAGACAATTGAAGCATTGCCTCAAGCTTTAATGGATCGAATCTAATACCCTCCCTGGATACGATGAATCCTAGTAAATGACCCACTTTCACGCTGTTTGTGCCAGAAATTGTTTCCAAGCCACAAAGAAACAAGCCAACACAATCTCAAATATTCAATCAAATAAAACTAGGGTTTAGGTTTTTTCCTGGTTGTAAATTTTGGTGACTGAAGGGAATATATTCATGAGCCAAATACGAACTGAATCATGAGCAAAGAAGAATAGAGATGCATAATATAATTACCAGTATCCAACAGAACATGACATTGAAGTTCATTCACAACTGACAAGCACTACCAGCATACAAACCATAAACCAACAATGAATTTATCAATTATGTAACTAAACAAGTTAAAAATGAAGCCAAAACAAAGACTGAAGGGTGGAAAGGATCATATATTTCATAATTATGTTCATCAAATACACATAATATTTTAAGTACTTAGCTCATCAATAAGTCCAAAAGACCTCCTTAAGCCATCCAAAAATCGAACCCTTTGTTCTCTTTCTCCTCTTCCTAAATACCACTTTTTCAAAAATTCAGTTAGGGTTTAAACCCTAACTGTTTCTAACCTACTCATCGATGGGATAATATCAAATATTAGAATTTACAAAATAAAGTATTTCTCAAAAAACATAACAAGTAACTGCCTAACTAACAATACTCAAAGGTCTTTAGCAGCTTCTTCCAATAAGGCTATTCCATCCAAAGCTTGGGCCTTCTTCCTAGCTCTCTTCTACTCGGCTTCCATATATGCTAACCTTCTTGTAAGTTCTTCATTCTGCTACTGTAAGCCTCTGACAGTCTGCTTCAATTTTGTACATTGTAGATCTGTGCTTCTTTTCCTTTTCAAGTCCTCCTTGGAGACTGTAGTAAGCTCTTGGTAATGATCATTTACTTCTTGTAAATCCTCCCTGAGTCTTCTGTTAGCTAGGATCAAAGCATCATTGGTTTCTTGCATGTACTCCATCTGATGCTTATACTATTTAATGGTTTTTTGCAAATTATCCTTGTCTGAGTCAAAAGCTTTGCCTTCTGCTGTATTATGTATTTCACTGGGCAGCCATGGGATATTTAACTTTCTGAAAATGTCATCCTCCTCATGCAGAAGCTCTGTAGAAACACCAGGAACACTTAGATTTTCTTGGATGTCTATTTCATTAGGTGCATTTTCATCCATTAACAATTTATTTTCTGAATAGGAAGCTTCCAATTCTTCTTTCTGTTTTTCCTTCATCATTTCACTTCTTAATTCCAAAAACACAGCTGATAGTTTAGTCTTAGTGAGACTGGACTCTTCTGCTGACTTTAATGCTTTCTTTCCTTTGCAATAACCTTTGCTGGACTCTATCTTTTCATCTAAAGAAGAAGTATCAAGCATGGTTACTTCTTTTATGTTTAGCTTAAGGTTCAGCAGCTTTTTCATGTTCAGCCTTAATTTATTTTTAGGTCTGGTTTTGGGTCTCCATCCTGAGGCAAGTTCTCCCACCATCTTCAAAGTTTTTCCTTTATGTCTAACTGTGGCTAACTCCATAGCTTTAACCTTGATCTTATTTTTCTTTGTCCTTTTTTCTTTATCCTCATGAGTGTATCATTCTCTATGTGTGTCAACCCTAGACTCAGCATGGATTGTCAACTCATCTCCTTCTAGCAAATATCCTTCATCTTTAGATAAAATAGTAATGGGGCTTCATTAATGGACTTTAGTATCTTCTTCCTCTACTGCAACCTTCTCTGTGACAACAATTTCTTCATCTATAATTGCCTATGCTGGTGCTTTAATTTGCACAGGCTAAGTTTCCTATTCAATAATCAACAAACTTTTACCCTTACTATCAATTGAAGGCTGCTGAGATTCAATATCTCTCTTTGAAGGTTCTGTCATTTCCTCAATTTTGACACCTTTTTTATCTTCAAACTTAACCTTTTGCCCTAATTTTCTAATTAGGGTTTGTCCTTTGTCTACATGTTTTTTGATAGGCTGCTCTTCCTGCTTAATTTGGAACCCAGACCAAAAGAGAAAATAGTCCCATGTCTTCCCTTCTCTTTGCAGAGCAGTGCTGATAATGAGCTTGATCAATCCATGATGGAAAATGGACTGTGAAGTGTGATCATGATGCTCTTTAATCCTACTTGACATCTTCTGCAAACTCTTCAACAAGAAGAAGGGGAGACTGATCCTTGATTCACCAGCCAGGTGCTGTAAGAACTTGAAATGATATTTGAATACAAAAGCATACCTCCCTTCACAGGTAATGTAGCTTTGTAGTACTTTGATGGGCTCCACCCATTCTGCTCTGAAATTCTAGATGAGCACTCCTTTGCTCCAGTATAGAATAATGCCAGGTAAAAGATACCTTTGGGCATTGAAGGTAAAAGGCAGCTTTTTGAACCACAACTCTCCTTCATTTCTGACTCCTATTGCTTCAGCCACCAACTCCACAGTCAACTTAAACTTCAGGGTATCAAATGATACCATGTATTGGTTATAACATTGGGAAAATCTATGAGAGACCTCGGTGTTATAGCCATCAATCTTCTTAAAGAAAACCAACCATCCAGCATTTTCAAAAATCTTTGCACAACCTGGAAACTTGTCAATCCAATTTATCTCAGTAGGCTCAGCTCTATTGGTCTTCCCACTTTTCTTCATTTTATTTCCAATGGCTGAATTCTGTGTAATTTTAAATCCCTATTAATGACCTAACAGCCCTTTTTCCCTCAAGCTCCTAGATTTTTGACAGTCAGCTTTCTTTGATTCTCCTTGGCTGTTTTCTCTTAATTTTTAACAGTCTGTTTCTATTGTTAATGCGGGAAATATTTTGCACCAGGCTTGGGTAATTTAGGTTAACAGAGTGCCAAAAATATGTAACAAGACTATTGCTGAACTGAACTCACATCCAATATGCTCATCTAAATGCCAAAACATCTCTGGAATGCATAGAGACATCCATCTGTTGTTATTATGCACAAATAGCAACCTTGGCTCCTTCTAATGCCACTAATGAGTTATCTCTTTGCAATAAGGATTTTGCATTAGCACTTTCAACTGCTCGATTCTTAGATTCAGAATGTGATTGTTTAACTAGAGGATGAGGTGATATGAGAGCAATATTATATTTGCTAACTTTCTGCTTCAACTTGCATTCAGCACAAAACCAATCAACCTCTAGCACATATTCAGACAAGGTCTGCATGCAATTGACATGCTCAGCTAACTCATTGCATTGATTACAGGTAATAAGTAAATATGTGAAACTCTGGTCGCCACAAATAGTACAGACCTTCACCCTACCATATCTGCTGGTCTTTATAGGAAAATGGATTCAATATAATTTCTATTTTTCAATTTATCACTTTCCAAAACATCTAAGACCTTTTAGACTAATATTTGGTCGTTGAGAGCTTGTTAACAGCATGAATTAAAGTTTTCCTTAATCAATTTTAACATAATACACCTTAATGGAAAAACCCCCAATTTAGCAGCCACGACCAAGTTTACATGGAATACCTCACTCCTGGCCAGTTGCAAACGTTTAAAATTAATCCTTGGAGTATCTGACTATTGAATTCAACTGCCCAGGGGTCCTCAAGTCTTCAATTTGCTTCTAACTGATGTGTTGGGAAAACCCTAAATTCCCTCTGTAACTACAAATTCCAGATTTTGAGCAGTTGTCTTCGTTCCACTTCGCCTCCAGCCTCGTAATGCATATGTGGAGTACTTATTTCCCATCAAACTCGGCTCATGCCTCTACCTGTCATGATACGTCGAGTCCTAGCTGCTGATTGTCATGATCTCCTTCATGTCATCGACCACACCTGTTTGCATGATTATTTATGCTGAAACACGTATCAAAAACTCTTTACACATGTGATTAGTCATCCAAGAGAGCAATCATGTGGAAAACTGACGAAATTAGTGCCCGCGATATTCTTGTAGCGCCGTAGTGTAAAATTTTAGCAGTTGTGCTAAAAGAATATTTTGAAATTCATTTTGGCGCTTTTTTAGTCATTAATTCCAATTTGAATGAGGTTTATATGGTAAACCTTTCTCTTAGAGTTTATTTATGAAACCTTAATCAATATAAATCCTATAGAACCCTTCAGAACCTAAGGAAACACAAATAATAAAAACTTAAAAGCAAAAACATCAAAATTTCTCTTTAAATCAAAACTTCATGTAAGTAATCTAATGAGCAAAATTCAAACAAAAATCACAATCAAAATATAAAACTAAAGAAAACAAGTTCATGACTTAACACACTCAAAAGATGAACTTATGAGGATTTAAACAAACTTGATAATGACAACATATTTTGAACACTAATCGCAAATGGTAAGGATGACGCACTCTCAAATAAGAGTGAGTAGCTAGATCATCCAAATAAAATTCAATAATCCTTTTAATATCATGAAGGTCATGGCCCACTGAAACGTAGCTCCGACAATTTTAAGGCCGAAGGGAATTTTTCGATATGCAAAAGTTCCCCAAGGAAAAATAAATGTGGTCTTGTGTTGATCCTCGGGCTTAATTTGTATATGATTATAACCAGAAAATCCATCCATAAAATAAAATACCTCACTTCCCGTACACTCATCCAAAATATGATCAATAAATGGTGTAGGGAAATTATATTTAGGACAGGCTCGATTTAAATCACGGAAATCAATGCATATTCAGATTGCTCTTTGCTTCTGATCCACTGAAATGGGATTTAAAACCCACTCCATTAAGGGAATGGGATAGATAAAACCATCTTTGAGTAGTTTTTCTATCCCTGCTTTAATGGTGGGTGCTTTTCTAGGATTCACGACACACAAACGTTGTCGAACTGGTTTTACATCTAGATAGGTATTGATTTTGTGTTTGACAATATGAGGGTCTATACCTGGCATCTCTTCATATGACCAAGCGAAAATATCATGAAACTCCTTAAACAACTCGATATACTCTTTAATCTCATTAGGGGAACAATCCATGCCAATGTAGACATTCTCAATCTTACTAGGATCACGAGAAATGTTAATAGGAATCGTTGGTGATAGGTTAGCCATGTTCCCTTCATCCATCTGTGTTGGAGACATTTACCATCATACACACTCTTTCGGTCAAATTGGCCTAGTTAAACCACTATCCTAAGTTTAATTGACATCAGTGGAGCATTAATTACCTTCATCCCAGTCATCCTCACGCCTACCTGCAGTCAAGGATGCTAACTTAGCCTTCCCTACAGTCAAGGAGGCTAACTGGAGCACTCCAGGGGTGATCTGGGTGACATTCATGCACCTAATTGCTAACTGGGGGTTACTTTCAGTTCAACCAATCAGTTACAGTCAGTTAAGGCGCCTCCATGCATTAAATATATTATTTAATCATTATTTATTGATTATTTATTATTATTTAATGAACTGGAGCTAACTAGGCGCCTTCACCAACTCCTGATGGTCAGTTCAGCTTCAGTTAACCTCATCAAGGTTTATTGGAGTCATGCAGTACTAGCACTTGATGGTTGGTTGCTATGACATGTGTTTGATCTCCTTCAGTTGAGATTAAGTCATTTATTGCACTCCAACTTCAGTTAGGATTGGTGAGTCAATTAAGGTTTTTTGTCAAGTGGTTAACTGAGTGAGATTGCATGGCAAAGAGTCAGTTAAGCTAGACTCACTCATTGAGTTAAGCCATTGCTATGCATGGAATTGTAATCCTTTATTGTTTATATAATATACAGAGAGGAAACCTATTGGGTATTCCAGTTATTGCTAATTCATGAGTAATTGTTAATAATTCTTTGATGAGATTGAATCTTAGTTCCTAGATCATGTGCAAGAATTAATAATCTGACCAGGAGAGCTTAATGGGACCACGGGGATACCAACCTTCTCACTTAGAATCACCCTAAAGTCATCACACTCTAAATAATCAAGCTTAGGAAGGAAATACGATCTATGGTGCAACTCTTCCCAAGGTTATTCAATCCCAGACATGGCCTCAAGAATAGCTTCATTTGACGGAAAACCATCATCAAGGAAATCATGAGAGTGAGATGACTCTACTTCCCATGCTGACAGCACATAAGGGTCCTCCTCCTTCGTCCATGAAGAGGAAGGACTATGCTCTACAACAAGATCAAGATTCACTTGATACGCCACCATTGTTGTAGGAAATGGCACGTCTGTCTCAATAGGCATACTCGAAGTACTTGGTGAAGGAAGAATCCAAGGATCTTTCATATAGGTAGTGTGAAAGGATACCGAATTCAATGAGGATGAAGCCCCACCAAGACTAGACCCAATCATAAGAATGGGCATAGGACAACTAAAGGTTCCCATAAGAGAATGATACATACCCACACCCAAATTCTTAGTTACCGACTAAGAATGATTGATAATCAGGATAGAAGCTCCCAAGGATGTGTTTACACTTGGATTCTGGAAATACTTTTGATCAATAGTAACGATATTCCCATTAAACAAAAAGCAAACCTCTCGAAATAGGGAAGAGGATACAGCTTGCATATTTTATATCTAGTTCCTACCCATCGAAATATTGTAGTCAAGGGGTGCATCAAGCACCTCGACCTCGATTGCGACAGTATTCCCTCCCAATTAGACCACTAGAGAAGGAAGTATACCATGTGGCCGAAACATTTTTCCATCAAAAGCAGTCAAGATGTTGGCATACTAAGACAACGTGGGAGAACCTAAACCATTCCAACAAGACAAAGACACCACGGAAGCAGCAACGCCTTCATCAATAACAATACACATTATAGTGTTGTTGAGACACTCTACATGAATCAAAAGAGACACGTAGTAAGGCAAGCGAGGCTATACTCCCATAGTTTGAAATTTGATTATGGAAGAAGAGCTATCATCACTAACACTAAGAGCAGACAACGAGGCCTTTCTCTGCGGAGGACAAGTCTGAAGCACTTCTAATGTAGACATTGCACAAGGAGTCTAGCCCAAATCCTCAACAACTGAATATTTCTAGGCAGCTCAGGCATTAGGATTGTGCCTCAAGCGCTTCAAGACTCCCTTAGGAATGTGAGGCAGGGCTTCAGGTTTATCCGTAGGTTTTTTAATTCACAAATAACTCTCGGGTGGATCAGGTTCTTTCCCAAGGTCTAGTTGTGACAAACCATAATTTTTCGTACGTGTCACAACTTTGGAATATTTCACCATGTTGATACAACAGTGACCACTAGTGGCCTCCGGCGGGTTTTGAGTTCCACCAGATGCACAACCAGGATAAACAGACCTTGAGTTCATATTTTGATTATTAGGTAAAGGATTAGTAAACATAGTTGGGCCCTATGCTATGAAATTCGATGCGTACTCCATACGAGGGAACAAGTGGGTGAGGTGATCATCCTTACACAACTTATAAGGAAACTTCACCTTACGTTTAGGCTTCTTGTCCCCCCCAGCATTATTCGTGTTCTTGTCATTATTATTACCATTTTCATTTTTATTCCCACCCTTATGGTTATTTTTTCCTTTCTTTTTATCCCATCCAGGCTGCTGGTTTCCTTTCGGGTTTGACGTTTGCACTAAAATCACACTCGTTGATTGGGTAGGTTGAGGTGAAGCCATAGCTTGTCCCAACGTAGGCTGGTTAATCGATAACTAGCTCACTTGTTTCATAACCGAGTCTACAGGCTTGGTACTTGTGGAGCCAACAATACCATCGGCATGTGGCCCAAGTTTAATCTTGGGGTCAAAATTGAATCTTAGAGCATTGGGGATAATCTCATACAAGAGTCTGGATTGAGTATAGATCAAATCCCACTCTTGTGCCCTAAAAATAGCTTGATCCTCGTTTTGAACTCCAAATGTAGAAACATCCTTCGCGATGTAAGGTAATAATGACTTGAGGGACCACTCTAGAAGAAACTCTGGTGGTATAAAGGATTTAATTAATAATTTTCATCTATGCCACTCTTGAATATGATCTAAAATATGCATGGCTTTGTCTTGCCGAAAGGTTGACAAGAGTTCGGTACCGATGTCGTAACGTATGGGTAGGTGGAAATGAGTAAGAAAATTCATGGCAAGGTCATCGAATGTAGCATAAGCCACCCCCCCTGGTAACTCTATATACCATTTCACTATAGGACCCATGAGGGTGCATTGAAATAGCCTCAAATGGATGGAATCATCATGCAAGGAATTGGAAAAGCACCAAAGGTGGAAGGTGGTGACATGCTCACCAGGATCTTCACTAGCTTTACCTTCGAACTTGGTAATGTCTGAAGGAATCTTGGTAGGGAATTTTGACCATGCAAGATTATGAGACACAGGATCATTTGTCAATCTTGAAAAATCAGGTAAGTTCAAGGTTGCAAGGAAAGGGATCCTAGGTTGAGTCGATCGATGCCACGCTCCCTGATAAGACTGGTTTTGATAGGCTTGATTACTATAGACACCATGACCTTTGCTAGTGGGATAATAACCTCCTCCCATTTGACCCATGAAGGGCTGCATGGAAGCATTGTAATGCAGAGTACCCTGATTGTGAGGTTCTACAAAGCCATAATTAGGACAGTAAGCGGGTTGTTGATACAAGTACCCATACGATTGATAGTTTTATCTGTAATATGGTCCATAAGAAGGTATATGTGAAGCTCCATATTTTGGACTATAAGATGGCCCACAAGATGTTCCATGAGATGGCCCATGTGAAGGTACATGTCCTATTGACATAGACAGAGGCACATGGCCTTGCAATACTATAGTGTGAACAGGATTAGGATGGATATGACTAGTAGCATTATTCCTACTAGAAGGCCCACATGGATTAGGGGGAGGATGGGTCGTTACAAAGGCATTTGAAGGTACTGGTGTCAAAGATGATGGAACATGTGAAGGAATGTAAGTGGTGTTCCCAATGTTCACATGTCTCGGTTCTGGTATCTAAATAGGGTTACTAGTGCTATCCCTAGGATGGGCATGTGAATATTCCTCCACCACAGGGATGGAAGTTGCAATGTGACTAGTGCCCCCAAACCTCTCCGCCTAGAAAGGAATGGAAGTGCCCCTAGGTGTAGTTCTAGGGTCAAATTTCAAATAGACATGATATGTTGGATCAGACTCAGGGATATTAGGCATGCCATATCTAACATTACTAGTTCTTGTGGGTTCACAGTGAGTCTCGTCATCCGGAAGTCAATACCAGCGACCAGTGAATGAGGGATCATAAGCAAATCATGAAGGATGCTCATGTGGTGGATCATATGTGCTAGTAGGATCACCCTCCCCAACCTTGTGAGGTGGAGAGGACATATTTGGAATCTCATCCTCATGATCTCCCATGGTGTGTGAATCAAAGTGAGAAGTAGTCCGCCTGGACTGTTTGGTTCTCTCTTCCAAAGGAGGAGGATATGTGGAAGGAAAAATTCCTACTAAACAAAAATAATGGCGAGGTTCCGTACTCGAATCCACAATGACTCAATAAAAATAAAATACTTAATCTAGCTACACAACCTTAAGCAAACTAGCGTGCACAGAGCATACACATAAAAAATGTAAATCCAAATCACAAGAAAACCAAGGGTAGGATATGTGAGGTCCCAAATAAAGCAAGTATGTCTCACCTAGGAGAGGCTTGAGACTCCCATACACAACAATCAGAGGTTCGTAACCAATTATAGTGTCCCTCAGCTTCAACACATATAGTGACTGTGTTGTTCGAACCCTACCTAGCCAGGACACCTACGGAATAACCTCTTCAAATACCCCCTCGATAACCTAGGTAAGGAAACTAAGGTCAACTCAATATAACCAATGCTCAGGTGGACAGTCGCTGGTGGGATTGACCGTATGGGCAGGGTAGCAAATCCCGAAGCCTGAAAGCACAACTGGTACCCTAGGGTTGCACCAACCAATACCTCAAAGGCCCCCAGATACAAATACAATCTTGGAAATATCTTTGGTGCTCATAGAACGTAACCAAGGGTCATCCCAGTCACAATCACATGCACTTCCTTATGCTTAAATCCCATGTAAGAGGAGCATCCCAAGAAACACTAATTATACCAAGGGATTCACACTCTCACCTAGACAGACACCTAATTGTTTTGTTTAGTGTTCTTGGTGAATTAGGCTTACAATGAACTATTCCAACACCCTAAAACCTAATCTTGTTGATGGACCTTAGAAAAGAAAAGAGTGTAATTCATTTTATTATGCGTTGATTTTAATTGGTTGTATTACTCAAAGGGTAAATGGACGTGCAACTAATGAAGTTATGACGCAACAAGAAGTAAAATGCACACCTAACAAGTAATGCAAATGCACTATGTAGAATTAAAAACAGGGTATGCTACTACATGAAGTGCAATATTTTTCCTTCAAATGTATATGCAAGCATTCCTAAATGAAAATATGACTATAACTCACCAAGCAAACCTAATGCAAGTACCATGCTAATGCAAAATTCAAGCAATGCATAACTATGCAAAAAAAAAAAAAAATTTGTATTTTTGAATTAAGTGAGATATAAAAAGCAAAAAGATGACTCTAAAACCCTTAGACTCTGCAACCACTCACAAACAAAATCCAAATAAAAGCACCAAGGTAACAGAGACCTAATGCACTAATATCAAAACAAAAAGTAGCAAATGAATGACAAGAACATTTACGAAAATCAAACTAAAAAATAGTCTTTGGTCAGAAACAGGGGTGTATATAGACTCCAGAAGCATCCAAGAAGACTCAACAATCATCCAAAATCACCCAGTAACACTTATTCCTCCCAATAAAGCTAAAAATCAAGGCATACGCGACTATTCCAGGAAAACCCGCATGTACATGCAACTGTGAAAGCTAAACCTGCGTAGAAGAAGAAAAAGGAAGAAAAATCAGGCAAACAGATAAGATGAGACAAAATTTACTCCTTCAGGACCTTAATGGGAAAACATGCCCCCAGTCTTGACACAAAAACAGAGAAATCAAAGCAATTCAAGTACATTGAATGCCAAAAACTCCCAAAGAGAAACAACTAGGAACCTCCCCAATATGGTCGCCAATTCTGTTACGGAGAGAAACTTCGGATGGCTTGGGGTGTAACAAAATAGACAGATCAACATGAGAAATAAATCCCTTCCCAATATGCAAGAGAAACCAAACATCTAACACTAAAGGATCTCAAATCATACCTTATTCCATGGATTGAAGGATCTCGAATCATACACTAAAGGATCTCCAATCCCGCTTGTGTTAGCAATTTTCTCTCAACAACAGCAAACAATACAAGCATGCTATATAATATGGTGTTATATCTACTCTAGAATATATAATCAACAATGTATAATCAATTAAACAAATCCATGGATTCAATATTCATTTAAATGCACATTATTGGACATGAAAAGATATTTCTATTAATCAAATCAGAGATTACACAAGTTGCAACCTCTGTTGGCACATCTATGAACCAAAGAAACTAAGTCCTCCTCTTGGGCATCCACCACCTCAATCCTCCATCTCTCAATAGCAAGCTCACAAGCAAATAAAAGCTTGGGAAGAACACAAAGTGCTCCAAAGGGACAAAGGGATGTAGACTCAAGTATATGCAAGCTATGGCAACAATGGACTATAGTTTCATTGCTCTTCAATTCCTCCCTTCAATGTATCCAAGGGGTTCCTTATATAGTACTCCAAAGGGGTAATGGAGGGTCAAATCTGAGTGATCACAAGGGATATGGAAGGCCAAGAGTCAAGTGGTTCATACACACATGAAGTAAAACTCCAAAAATATTTGTATTTTTGCACACATCCCAATGTACGCGGGTTTGAGGTCAAAAGTCACATGTATAGGAGCGAATGGGTTAAAAAGTCACATACAACAACAAATAGGTGTTTTTTAGGGATGAACTTGGAAACATCATAGTATTATATCAGTCCATGGGGTCTAAAGATTCTGCAGAGGGACATGGAAGGCCATAAACATCTGATCAACCATGTGTGGTAAAATAATCTATAACAATGCTCATATTATCATATTAAGTGTGGTGATATATGTCTCATATGTGATGCATTTGTTGTTTTTATTTTATGTTGGTAATGCTAAGACAATGATGAATAGTTAAAACATTTTTGTGACAAATGACATGAAAAAGGAGTTACAAGGCATTAAGCGAGCGCCTTGAAATTCATCTCTGTCTCTTCTTAGTTTAGCGAATTGAGAGGTTGAAAGGTTGACATAGGAACCTCCATTTCCTAGGTCAACAATATGCTTAGTTTCCATTAGTTTGTTACTACTGTTAAGTCTTTTTAGTTAAGTTTGTTCATTCATTTTTGAGGATTGTTTTGTCCAAGTTAAAAATTCAAGGTTTTGATCTATGATCCTCATTGCGTTTATGGTAATATGAAATTTATGTGAATGATTTTGTGTCCCTTTGGAGGTATTTAAATGTCCTCTGTGCGACTCTGGTTGTCTATCTACGAATTTTCATCCTGGGCCCTGATGTCCCTACATCATTTAAGCTCTTTTGTTCATTTTCTTCCCTAAATCCATTTCCCTTATATAGGATAAGCACTCCTCCTTATGAATTTTCCCACCTTAAATACAAAAAATATCCAAACATCTCTATTCCACTAGTGACTAACCTGATTTTTTTAGATCTACAATAAAGGGACATATTGGTGGCCTCATTTTAGGGTTTCCCCCTTGAGCCAGATGATTTTTTCCTAAAGTGAGAGGAGGTGAGATTTGGAATCTTTCCTAACTTCCCCTAAGGTTGCACTTTATTGAGGGACTTGAAGGAGATAACATGGTTAATATAGTAAAGGACCTTATTACATAAACCATTGCATGTCACATAAATTCATCCCCATGAGAACAAAAATAGGGTAAGCCAACATGAGGCCACTAGAAAGAGTGGTAAGACATTAATGCAAGAAACAACTATTATGTAATCTTATAGAAAGCACAATTCTTGTCCATATCATGGCATATTGCAATATTTTTCTTCACAACATAAAACGATTATGGAAACTGATATAAGGCTATGCAAAACTAAGATATTCTTGTAATTATAACTCCTTGGAGACCATGTTAGAAAAGTTTTAAACCATAATAAAAATGGACAATATTTTTGTAGCTACTGATATCCTTGTAAGATCCCAATTTACACAACAGGATTTGAACCCGAAATCCGACGTCAGAATCCTACGTCATCTAACATTTTGTACGGATGTGTCGGATAGCAATCATTGAGAAGAATGGCAATCAGGAAAGTTTAATAGCACTGTCGAATATCCAACACATAAGGTGTCGGATATTCGACTCACCAGAGTGTCAAATATCTGACCCTGGAGTGTCAAATATCTGACGGTATAGTGTCGAATATCCGATGCTATGTCGACCAAAAAGTGTCGAATATCCGAACCAAGAGTGTCGGTTTTTTGACCCATTAGTGTTAGATATCTGATGGTATGTGTAGGTTTTTTTTTTTAAATAATGTAAGGTTTGAAAGATTTGAAATTTTTGGTCCCATATTTTCAATGGTAACTATGTTCAAGGTGTCGAATATCTGACGCCGGGCCATTATAAATATAAATTTTTTTAAACATTTTGACATGTTTGTTGTAGAAGCGACGGACGATTTGAGAAATTATTTGTTCCTCGACGAACGATTTGTGAAAAATTACTTGTTCCATGACGAACGTTTTCAGGAATTGTTTTATTCTTTGATGGGCGGTTGTGGGAATTTTTTTTTCTTCGACAGACAATTTTCTGAGATTTTTTTATTCTTTGACTTCTCTCCATTTGACAAAATGTTGATGTGTGGAACTTGATTTTTTAAGACAATTGGTTATATTCATTGATGAAGTTTGTGACAAAATGTCAAATAGAAATATTCTGGATCCAAACGAAAACAACCGACAATTGCTTGCTAGACTATCGGATGCAGCAAAAAGAAGGGGTGATGGCAAATGTTATTGTCCATGTACTCAATGCAGGGGATTTAGGAGGAGAAGAATATAGATCTCAACAGCCACAAAACATTGCAGGGAACATGGACACACTGAGGGGGGGAACGAATATTGTCCATTTGTAGGTTTACCATTATAAAGTTTATTATATTCTTTGTTTTGGTAAGTGTATGCATTATTTGTATTTTTCATATATTAATGTATATCTATTGATGTTTCCATGTATTTATATTAAAGGAAAGACACCCTACAGCATATCATCCAGAGGAAGTGCTTTCAGAACAAGTTCAGGATCAGGATCATGGAGCGTGTATGTTTAATGGAGAACAAGTGAATGATCATATTGAACAAGATGATCATACCGATAATGTAATTGAAGATGATGGTACAAAGACATTGATCCATGATTCATTTAATGTTAGAATGGATGATAACAATGACGTTGATAATGAAAATGATGATGACTTTGATGATGTTCATGATATACCTCTTCTCGATAAGGCATATGAACCCCTTTATGAAGGTTCCAAAACAAATCTTCTCTCTATTGTATTGTTGATAATGAACTTGAAGGTTATCAATGGTATTTAAAACATTGCAATCACATGGATGCTAAGGTATGTAAAATAATCCATCACATATATAGGATCATGATAAAGCTTATCTGTAATCCTCTAATAATTGTATTGTTAACTCATTATTGATCATCGTACAGATGAAGCATGTTTCGTTAATATTATTTATTTATTACATTAACTATTTATTTATTTTTTTGTAGCTTGATAGCTGAATTTTTGTTACCGCCATCAAATATTTTACCTTGCACATATCGAGATTTATCTTCCATCATGAAAGAGATTGGAATGCATTATGAATCAATTCATCCTTGCCCTGATGACCATTTTATATATTATAATCAGCATGAATTTGCAACAGAATGTCCAGAATGTCATGTAAGTAGATATCGTACAGATAAAGTAACAAAAAAGGTGCCTCAGAAGGTTCTTCGTTATATTCCCATCATTCCACATTTACAACGAATGTTCAGGTGCAAAAACATAGCGTAATTTATGGATTACCATGCTAGGAACAGAAGTCAAGATGATGTTATCCAAATCCTTGCAAATAGTTATGCTTTTAGAGATATGGAGGAAAAGTGGCCTCGCTTTAAAGAATAACTACGTAATCTTAGGATTTATTTGGCAGTAGATGGTGTTAATCCATTTGCACAAATGAAATCCATTTGCACGGTGTGGCCTATTTTTGTTATCAACAATAACATTCCTCCATGGCTGTTAATAAAGAGGGAGCACATAATGCTGTCGATGATTATTCCAGGTTTTTTGGTCTACAACTGTTTTATTTATAATGTAGTTGTGGCATCTCATTTTTCATATTATATTTCCTAATTTCATATATATATATCTATTATTTTACTCTTGTGCATGGTTTATATATCTTAATGGTTCTCATAATTATATATTTTATATGTACTTCAAATCAATCAGGTAAGTTCCAAGTCAAAGATATGAATGTATACATTGAACCTCTTATAGATGGGCTACTGAAGTTATGGAATGGAATCACTATGTATGACGTATCTGGACCAATACAAAAAAGGCAATTTCAATTCCATGCAATGGTTGTATGGACAATACACGATGCCCCTGGGTTAACTTCATTTTGTGGTTTGTAATTTTAAGTTCCACTTTAATTGCATTTAATTATATGGAGTAGTTATAATAGTTTATATATGAATATATTTGGCAAAGATATTCCATATATAAATATTGTAGGTCTTCAGACAAAGGGTAAATTTGCATGTCCATTTTGTGGTCCTAAGATAAAATCTTATCGTTCAAAAAGCTTAAGAAAGGAGGTGTTTGATGAGTATATGCATTTCCTCTCTAAAAATCACAGGTATAGAACAACTGCAAAAAATATTTTCAATGGGAAGCAGGATACTGCATTAAAACCACGGAGAATGACACCTCACCTTTGGAAGATGCAATACAATATAAATCATCATCAAGGTACGTATGGATCATCGTATATGAATTGTTATGTATTTTAATTTTTATTGTGAGTTGTTTGCTGTAGTGGCCATATTTGATTTATGATGTAATTTATTTATAAACTAATATTAATGATGTCCATCGTGATCATGAAGGAATTAATGGGCTTCCATGAGGAATGAAAAGTTATCCTATTCAATTCAACAGGTTGCCCTACTATGAGCACCTAGAAATTGCTCATGTGTTTGATACAATGCATATTGGAAAGAACGTTACTGAAACCTTATGGAGACTACTGGAGCTAAGGATGGAGAAAGATAAAGTTGTGAAAGCTTGCAAATACATTCAAGAAAGCAACCATGCAATGAAATACGTCATCCAATTTCATACCAATGGAGAACAAGTTAATATAAACTCAATTCCATGGATGTTTACGGAGCAACAAAGAAATATTGTCAAAGAAGTAATGCGGAAAACGTGATTTTGCGGGGGAAAAAACACATGATTGGCATGTCTTCATTAAGGTAATTATTATTGTTATGTCCTCATAATTTTTTTTTTTCATTTTACTGCGTATATTTTTTTTTCTTGTTTGTATACTCTTTGTTTAATAAATGGCGTGGTTTGTATATTGATACAGTATTTTCTACCTCTCTCTCTCCCAGAAAACTTCGACAACAATGTAAAACAAGTTATATATAATCTTGGTAAATACATGAGGTAACTAGCGATTAATTGCATGTGCTTAGTGTTTCTTTAATTCTCCGTATAATTTATATTTTTTTTTGTGCACTATTTCAGCATATATTGTAATTTAATGTTTATTTTTGTTAATATTGTTATTGGTTTGCATCACTTTTATATGGTTGACATCTAAAGAAATCCATAAAGAAGATATAAAGTATTGGAGGAGAGAAATTCCTTGTCTCATGTGTGAAATGCAGAATCATCTACCATTGGCATTTTTCAATGCACAGGAACACTACCTCATAGACCAAGTTGAGGAGATTGAATTGTGTGGACCTGTGCACTCAAGGCCCATGTGGATGGTTGAGAGGCATTTGAAATTTATGAACGGTGTGGTGAGACAACAAGCACATGCTGAGGTTTCTATGATGGAAGGATATACGGTATACCAAAACATGTTGTATGCTAGTGAATATATTCCTATTTTAGCGTCAAAGCTCAATTTACGTCACATTTATGATCCAGACTCCAATAACAAATTTGAAGGGGAGCAACTGAAGGGGAAAGGTAGATCAAGGAAGATGAAAGGTAATTATTTGCTAGTGGATGTTTATTATATCATTCATATTCTAATTGTATTTTTTAGTTATAATTGCTTCAATTAAGAGCATATACTTTGTTTAGGAGATTTATACCTTTCTTTCATTTTAATGGTTATTGTCATTAAACAGTTGGTTGAGAATGGGATGCAATTCATTTATACATCGTAAACAATCTTGACTAGATGAAGGTATGGATGGAATGATGCAAACAATCATGGAATATCATGGGAAGGTGTGGTTTCATTGGTAAAAGAAACACAATGTAATGGAGATAGAACTCTAACAGAAAGGGAAATTGATTTGGAATATGGTGTAAAAGATAAAATGGAAAGCATATAATTAATCAATCCCTCTAAATCTTTTATTTTGAAAATTACATTTTGACGTACATGTTCTTCTTTTCCATGTATTGCTGCATAAGGACTGAATGGCTATGTAATCTTTTTGTGTATTGCTTATTACAGGTAAAACACCATAAGGCTATGGTCTACAATGGAGGTAGATATTGGATCAAAAAATTGGATGAAACAAATAAAACGTCAGATTCTAGGATATATGTTGTCTTTGAGGTTACCAATGTTTCATCTAGAACTGACAGACATCTAGAAGTCTCAGAAAATCGATACTATGGTTATTTGGAAGATATTATATAGTGTGACTTTAAATCCTTTAAGGTAGTTCTATTCGTTGTCAAATGGTACAAGTTACGATTGAATCAAAGTGATCTCAATAGAACTATTATTGAACATGATAATGGATTTACCATGGTAAACACAAGGTTGTTTGAGCTAGGAACAGAGCCCTATGTTCTTCCAAGCCAATGTGAACAGGTATTTTACTTAGAGGTTCCAGGTAAAGCGGGTTGGTCATTTGTTGTGAGACACGATCCAAGGGGAAGGACGATAAAGTATAACCTAGACGATGCTAATGAAGAGGGTTCTTTGGAAGAAGGATATGATGACACAAAGCATGATCAACATGAGTTAGGTGATGATGATGATCCAGCAGAAGATGTACTCCAAGTAACAGTTGAATCCGATGATGTAGCAAACAATGTCAATGAAATTTATATCAATAATGACACGATGAGCATAACTGATGATGATGACGATGATGATATGGCCAACCCTTACAATGTTGACTCTATATTTGATGATACAGATGATGACTTTGATAAAGAAGATGATGACATGGATGAAGAATACGATGAAATATAATTAGTGAAAGGTAAATATTTAACTATACCTATTCTTTTATCTTATTTTTTTAAAGAGTTACTAACCTCATCACCATCACCATCATACTCATGTTGATCATCATCATCATAATCATCTTCATTGTCATATTCATCATCAGACATCTTCATCTTCATCATCATCTTCATCTTCATCTTCACCTTCATCTTCATCATCATCACCGTCAATATCGACGTCATCATCATAATCATCCATTAGAGGAAATTTGGGGTCTAAAATGGGCCTTATAAGAAAACGTGCCAAAATAAGTTTTTGTGAGTTGGAATTCAAGAACCAATAGAATTTCAATAAAATAAGTCAACCATAATGGTTGAATTGACATATTTATCATTAAAAAAAACTACTCTTTTGGTTCGTATTTTCGACATGTCTCATTGTGTTTTTATTAAATTTCGATTAGGAGAGCTCGTTGGATGCGGAATTTGATTCCGCATCCAATGAGTACCCACATTGCATACTTTTGACGGACCCCGCTACCCCAAAAACAATAAATACTTGAAAAAACATGATGATGACATCATCATCACATTTTTTCAGGTATTTCTTATTTTTGGGGTAGCGGGGTCCATCAAAAGTATGCAGTGTGGGTACTCGTTGGATGCGGAATCAAATTCCACATCCAACGAGCTCTCCCAATCGAAATTTGAGTAAAAATACAGGGAGATATGTCAAAAATACGAACACAAAAAAGTAGTTTTTTTTCTTTCTTCCTCTAAAATTAATCAATATTATTTTATTATTTTAACTATTATTTTATTATTTTCCTTAGGAGGCCCATTTTAGACCCCAAAATTCCTCTAATGATCATCATAATCACCCTCATCAACATCTTCATCATCATGGTCATCATCATTGTCGTCTTCATCATCATGACCATCATCATCGTCGTCCTCCTCATTAACATAATCATCACCAACATCATCATCTTCATCATAATCGATGACGATGACATCATTATCCTCATTATCATTGTCGTCGTCGTCGTCAAAATCATAATTATCATCATCGGCATGGTCGTCGTTGTCATCATCGTCATCATCATCATCTTCATCATCGTCATCATCGTCATCATCATCATCATCATCATCATCTTCATCTCCGTCATCATCATTAAAATTAAACCTAGATCAAATTAATTACTTCATATCATCGTCATCATCGTCTGTAGCATCCTCATAATCATTGTCATCGTCAATGATGAAATATAATGAAAGGTAAATATTTAATTAGACCTATTATTTTATTTTATTTATTTTTTAAAAGAGTTACAGACATCATCATAATCATCATCATGTGGATCATCATCGTCATCCTCCTCACCATCCTCATCACCATCATCAACATCATCATCATCATCATCATCTTCATCATGTATAATCATCATCATCATCTTCATAATCATCATAATCATCATCATCATCATAATCACCCTCATCATCATCTTCATCATCATGACCATCATCATCGTCATCATCCTCATCAACAAAATCATCACCAACATCATCATCTTCGTCATAATCAATGAAGATGACATCATTATCCTCATGATCATTGTCATCATCATTATCATTGTCATCATCGTCATCAAAATCATAATTATCATCATCATCATCATCGTCATTAAAATCATAATTATCATCATCATCTTCATCATCTTTGTCATCTTTGTCATCATCATCATCTTCATCATCGTCGTCATCATCATCATCATCATCATCATCATCATCTTCATCGCCATAATCATCATTAAAATTAAACCTAGATAAAATTAATTACTTCATATCATCGTCATCGTCGCCTGTAGCATCATCATTGTCTTCATCATCGTCATCGTCATCGTCAACGATGAAATATAATGAAAGGTAAATATTTAATTAGACCTATTATTTTATCTTGTTTCTTTTTAAAAAGAGTTACAGACATCATCATCATCATCATGTGGATCATCATCATCATCATCCTCACCATCCTCATCACCATCATCAACGTCGTCGTCGTCATCATCATCATCATATTCATCATCATCGACGTCGTCATCGTCATCTTCATCATCATGACCATCATCCAACATCATCATCCTCATCAACATAATCATCACCAACATCATCATATTCATCATAATCGATGAAGATGACATCATTATCCTCATGATCATTGTCATCATCATTATCATTGTCATCGTCGTCATCAAAATCATAATTATCATCATCATCTTCATTATCGTCGTCATCATTGTCATCATCATCATCTTCATCATCTTCATCATCATCATCATCATCATCATCTGTCACATACCCCAATTTTGTAAAATTATGTAAATTGTTTTATTATATTTTTGAGACATTATGTTAAACATTATCCTAAGTAGGGATTGATGACTCAGCAGAGTCAACAGTAATGGAGTGTAATTCAGAATATTTTATTATTAATAAATAAATTATGGAGACAATAGCATGGGAGAGCTATTAAAAGAGGTTACTGGTCAAACTGGAGGATGGAACTAGGTGGAAAGGAAAAAGACGAGTGGCAGCATCCTCAAACACTTCCTAAGTTGCAGGTGGCAACTTCCCTATATTTGGGGTCATGATTCACCAAGAAAGTGGAATCAGAGCAGGTGGCTCATTAAATCACAGTTAACCCAACAAAGACCTAAGCAATCTTTTAAAAGTACTCAATGAAGAGAGCTGGGGCTGCTCAGATTTTATTCCAGAGAAATTCATTCAGGTGAATGTTATTCAGGAATTTCATTGAGGAAAGAGGGAAAAATAGTAAGGAAGTGTTCTGAGTGGATTGCTGCAGTAACTTGATTTTATTTACAGCTTTCAGCTGGGAGGACTTGCTGATAAGTTCTGTATTCATACTGAGTTTGAGGACTGGTATCTGACAATGCTGCACCTAGTTCTAGCCAGGGAGACCAGAGCAAGCTCGGGGGTCCTGAGAAGTCGCTGTCTGAGTGCTCTCTAGGAATTGGTAGGGAGGAGCGGCCTCCCATTGCTGTTGTTGTCCACAGTTAAACAGGTTCTGTCACTTATTTCTTTATGTTTACTGAGTATGAATGGATTCAAGTTATGTTTATTTTATATGTCTGAAGAGTTAGTTAATTTCAGTAAAGTTAGTATCTCAGAATATCAGTAGTCTAAACTGTTAATAATTACTGTGTTTTTCCACATCTGGTATCACCAGACCGTACTCCAGCATAGTATCTCGATATTGTGAAGTAGAATCCTTCTGAACCGAGTTACCTATTTAAAAACTCTCAGTAATTTCAAGTATTTCACAATTTTCCTAAGTTGCTTTGCTTACAGTATTTAAAAACTACTTCCTGATACTGTATCTTTACTTCCTATAAATACTAATTACAATAAAGAGAAGATAGACTAAGTAATGCTACTGTTTAAAGTTTATAACTATTATCTTCTAGTTTGCAAGAACTTAACCTTATATTGTGAAAAGAGACAGTACTGACAGTAGGATGTAAAATATCTATTGGTTTGATTTTATAGTTAAAAACCTAGTAGTGTTAGTCTGCATGTAGGTTAATAATGCAGTCAGATAATTACTGAATCTTTTGGTTTTTACAGCTAAAGATTAAACAGATTATAAAATTGTTATTATATTTTCTTATATGGTTAAGAAATATGACTATATAGACAAGATTGTTATATATAAACTTAAAACAAAGATTTAGTATTATAAGAATATTATGAGATTATACACAGGTCTTATAATTAAATAAATAAACCATACACTGGATAATAACAATATTAATAATCTTAAAACATTAGAAATAACATCCTTGTTGCAGTACTAATAATGTATTTATATTACTTGCAGTATAAAAGTAATACTTAAAGTAATATCTTATCATTACAAATACAAACCTAGATTATTTTATACTCAACATTTAATTAAATAAAGATTATGAATAAACAAATTACACTCTATGTAGTATAAAATGATTTATTAATGCTAGAAAACAATTGTAAAATATAATAAGAATACAACAGGCTTATTTAAATTGAAAAGTATGCACCTTGCTTATTACAACCTTCTAATAAACATAAGTCAAGGTATAAAGCAGTACAGAAAAAATTAACAATAAATCTCATTTACAATAAGCTGGAGAATACTTCGACTATCGAAGACTTATATAACGAGTTAAAATACAAAATTATAATATAACCAAGAACTATGCAAGAAGATAATACTAATAGCTGTAACTTTGGTTAAGGGTATAAACCCTGTATAATATATTATATAAATAGTAAATCAAGAACTTAACCCTACAATAACTCTATAAAGAGTATATCAACAGCTTAAAAACTCAGTTCTTCTTTTAAAAAGCCAAGCTGTTATCTTAAAAATCAATGATAATAATAAAACTAGTATATTGCTCGAACAACAAGCTTAATCCTTTTATTACAATCCATTCATTTAACTCGCAGAGACTGACAGAGTTTTATTCTTTCATAAACTGAACTTAATCATTACTGAGAATTAGGGTTAAAACCCTGTAAATCCAGTTTTACACAATTAAAATAAATACTATGAGTTTAAACAATATTTTTACTTACAGCCGTAATTTAAATCCACAGTCTAAGCTATTATAACCCATATATTCTTATTATTTTCCTGTATAGAGCATAGATTAAAAATGCATGTATTTAAACAAACTCAAGATACAGGAGCGTTTTTTTTTAGTAAGTCATATTGCAAAAACTTTGGGTAAAAACCCTGAACAAGATTAAACACCAGCAAAAGAAACAAAATGTTGAAGCCGTAAATTCTTCTGCAGGAAGGCTTACATCCTTTACCTTATCTTTTGTTTATATATAGTTTTTCTTTACAGAAAATTTCTAAATACAAATTAACAGCGAATATTTACAATATCGACCGAAGCTGTAACACCTATGCATATCGCAGAGGTTAAACTTCTTGAAATCTATTTTAACCTATAGCTAGATATGACAGAGTGGGACCCAAGTAACCACCATAGTCGCAGCCATTCTCTAAACAGCCCTAAAAACCCAGCAATGAGAAACGCCATGGTTGAGACCAGACTTACTGGGGAGAAGCTAATAGCCGAGACCATGAGTCTTCCACTCTACCACGAGGAGACCGAACCTGCAAATGAAAGAGCAGTTTAGTATTTTTAAAACCCTATTATTTGTAGTCAAGCTGTATTCTCGAAATAGAAAAGAAGAAACTGAATGTAACTCACCAGGAAAGTTTGAAGAAGTGTAGCTACCCAAAAACAAACTGATGACCATGAGCCGAGGAAGCATAACCCTTCCTTCATCACCGAGAAGAACGCGCTGGCAAAAACAAAGGATGCCTTCTACAATGGAACATCTGACAGTATCAAGTCGAGGGTTACACAAACGCTATGACAGGGTCGATTTTAGTGAGAAAGGAGAAACCCTAGGTCTTATAATGACCATATGGTCACCAACAACGAGCTAATGATTTCTACATAGTGCAGTAGACGAGCATGAAGGATTGGAGCAGCATGCAAGCTGCTTCCTCACGATGCAACAGCAAGGACTGGACCAGGAGGGTTCATAGAGCATCCGAGCCCGAAGGCGAGGGAGAAAGTGATGATTTTAGGGTTGAGTCAATGATTTATACCACCAGTGCATGGCCAAGGATCGACCGCGTTAGTACTAAAATATATTGCATGCAAGTGGGTCAAAGTCTAATGTTCTTCGACAAAGTCTATCAATTGTTTGTTTCCAACAATCATCGCATGGATATTCCATAGGGTCGCTATCCATGGTATTACCTGCATTATATCTCACATCTTTAAAGTTAGATCAATGCATATTAAACTTTGCATTATAAACATTTAGCTATGCTTTTTCAACATTAATCTTTGCATTGTAAATGTTAACGCTTACACATTAAAACTTGTATTATAGACCTCGATAAGATTAAGTATTTGCATTATAAACTTTGCAATATAAACTTTGCATTATAAATTTATAAGGACAAGGGGTATAACATTGAATTTTAATGATTCATAAAACTTACAAACATATGATCATATGACCACTACCCTAGTCTCAAGGCAAGACAATAAATATATCATTTCTTAAGTCTATAAATTAATGGGGTAATGTTAAGTATAGATGTTACAATGCTACAACTATAATGACTATTATTATTATAGCCTTGCAAAGTTGGTAAAAGACTAGTCATTCTATGACTTAAACTTGTAGAACTCTGCTTTGTAATCCACTAAGTTGGATTGAGATTACACCAGTTCGTTTGGACTTGTAATTGCTATTATATGAACAATATTTTAATAGTCTTAGGTTCTTATGCTAACAAGTAGACTTTGTTATCATTCTTACTCAAAGATTTATAAGGATGGGTAAGTGGATGTTTGACTAGCAGTTTATGTAAATTGTTATCACCATTCTTGATGATGGTTTAATCTGGAAACTCATAGTAGGTTTGATTATGATAATCTAGGACTAATTCTAAGGTGCTCATAGAATTTATTTAGTTAATATAAAAGAAAATAGCTATCTTTTCTCTGGAAATTCTAACTTTCTTTCAGTAAGATCTTCAAGAGAATTATAGGAAAACATTTACCTGTAAAAGCTTGATAAACTGGCTAGCATGTATTTATTCTTTTATTGAATAATTTGGTACAACATTTTGTTATCTAATACTTTAAAAATATCTGTTAACAGCGACCCAAACTTTACCTGTATATCTGTCAGAAATAGAAAAAATTGTTGCATTAGCTTGAAAGCTAAGTAAGCCCAGTCTGTCATAGCAATCCCCCTTGCGGTTGCAAACAGAAAACAATCAATAACTGACAAGAAACCCATCTTAAAAGTCAATTTTAATAAAATATCATTCAGTTTACAAATTTTGATAACATAAACTAATCAAACAATTAATGACTGCAATTAATGTGATTATATGTTATTTTAAAAGTTTTAAATTTTTTGAAATTTTTGGGGTTGTGACATCATCATCATCATCATCTTCATCGCCATTTCTTTTTAAAAAGAGTTACGAACATCATCATCATCATTATTATCATCATATTTCTTTTATCTTATTTCTTTTTAAAAAGAGTTACATACATCATCATCATCATCAACATAATCATCACCAACATCATCTTCATCATAATCGATGAAGATGATATCGTTATCCTCATGATCATTGCCATCCTCATCATCATTGTCATCGTCGTCATCAAATTCATAATTATCATCACCGTCGTTGTCGTCATCATCATCGTAATCATCATCTTCATCATCATCGTCATCATCATCATAGTGTGAAGATTAGTGTTTTAAAACACTAATATCTTGATCGTGTGAAGATTAGTGTTTTAAATTTTTTATTAATATGTTAGTTATAAATATTTTTAGCATATAAATATTTTAAAAAAATTAAATTAATATAT
>LPNX010721106.1:0-57163 GCA_001517045.1 Pseudotsuga menziesii | reverse complement strand
AGACGAGCAAGGAACTAAAAAACAGTAAAAGTAAATGGGATCCCTTCAAGACAGATCTGAGAGCCCATCTTATAAAGATTAGCAATTGAACCACAAAAAGGGGAATACATTTCCCATCGCAGAGCACTATAGAAGCACCTTCTCACAGGATAAAAGGGTATAAACTCGTGATGACCAGTGAGGAAAACAATGGTAAGCGAACTCACGAAGCGTAGTACGACCATCACTGGAATATGCAACCTGACGCGGTTCATTTAATCAAGGCTAAGGAAGAGATACAATGAAACTGCTTAAAACTTACCACGAAGCCCAATTCTTCACGGCGAAGGAGAAAATGCCCTTACAAGAATTCGGTGAGACTGTATTAACTACGCTGAAACCCAAATATGGCGATCTGAGTCTGAGCAGATACATAAAAATGTTAAAGCTAAATGGAAAAACCCAAATCTGGTGTGATCTAGGTCTACGTAGATTTGGATCCTTACAACGAAGGCGACCCATCCTTCCATCTACGCCACAGTTTCGAGAACCGATCTTGCGGCATCCAAAGGACATAAAAATTGAATGACTAGTGAGGTAACAATGCATCTTAACGTGCAATGCAAAGGTTTTGGATCATCATTAAGCAAGACGTGGTCTAAGTCATGGTCACGCCCATTATAGCAACCAGTTTTAAAGCCCTTAACATGCTGGGAAGTGGGAAGTTATTCACAACAAGAAATCAGACCATGAATGCCAGCGATTGAAGTCGGACCCACAGTCCAAGAAAACAAGTTCGCAATGAGTCAAGCAACGTAGATGAAATGCAGGTGATTCACGTGCAGAGTTAAAAAAAATATCTTGAAATAATGAACTTGGCTACAACCATCCCACAGATTTCCATATCCATGGTTCACAGATTTGTTCATAGGCTGGTTTTGGGAGTAGTTTGCATACACCCTAAAATCTAAATATCAATGATCACACATAACGATACTATCACATACTCAATAATCGAATCTCGAAAGATACATATCCAAACTACCAATATAGAGGGAAATTGCATATCTAGACATTCGATAGTGAGTAGATTATCGATTTACCTCCAAGATCCAATCGTGGAGAGCTTTCCCCAGCCAAAATGCAACGAGTGGGAAAAACAGAGCTCCATCCTCCAACTACCATAAACTCTGGTAACTCGGCGCACGTCGGGTAGAGATTACACAAAAATATTATTCCTTTATTCAGACGCCCCCCCTAGCAACCATGGGGATCTTGCCGTATCAAGGCAGATATTTCACCTCCTGTGCTTGATAGCCATTTCCATAATTAAAGTGTTCCCCCCCTCTTGGCTATGTAGGAGAAGAGTGGCAAAACCAATGCTGCCAGAGTCTGTCAACTATTTAGGTGTTTCTGGCAACGCCTCCACTATTGGCGACTAGATAACAGGGCAAAGAATAAACCGCCCCACCCATAACCAACGTTTCTCTCCAGGTCAAAGTCAGTCATGGAAGGTAATCAATTCCTCCCTAGTTATTGGCAGTAAATCAAGAAACGGTGTCCGTGGAAGGTAATCAATACCTCCTTGGTTAGTGGCCGTAAGACAAGAAACGATGTCCACCATCCTCGCCTGTCTTCCTTATTCGAAGGAAAATTAATAATAACTATATGATATATCCAATCCGTAATAATGTTTGTACATATCCATATTTTAATTGATTTTTACCTAAACTTCAATAGCAAGTTTAAGGCATGGATTTTATGTAAGGTCCTTTATGTAAATTATACAAAGGCTCCCTTTTTAATATATATATTACTCTAGTTTGTATATTTATATATACATATAAATAAGCATAATATACTGTTGTATATCATATATATATACTTATATATGAAGCTCTTTTCTTTGCTCATAATACTCCTCATATAAATATCCAGATATACTATATAGGCATAAAATAATGCCTCGCCCTCATCTATATTCTTTTTCCTGAAGTGGGTTAAGACCCTTGGTGGTTTTTTCCCTCGTTCTTTCCGTTAACTTTAAACAAATCGACCTTTTCATGTCGCAGTAAAAAAGAAGGTAAACCTCCTCCATCATAGCTCGATCTTCCTTGTAGCTGAAGGCCATGCTATGGTAGTTTAATTTGGCTGATTACGGAAATAGAATAGGATATCCCTAATATTACTTCTTTGCCTTCATAGGCTTAATTTTACCATCATTAGGCTGCGACCAGATCCTAATCCTACAACTTGGATCTTCGATTATATTAATTTTATCATTTTTTTTTCTTCTGGCGGGGCCTTGGCCTTGAGCTCTTCACCAGAACAATGAAGACATCATACATTCAGAAACCTAAATTTCTTGGGGTGTATAAGAGGGACATTACATCCTCCCCCCCTAAAATTAACATCGTCCTCGGTGTTCTTGTCCTTCGACCAATTCCCTTGTTTCCTGAGTCATCTTTTCTTCTTTTCATCTCTTCATTCTGAACCCTAGAGATCCTTTGGTACTTCTTAGGTCCCCATCATTTAAGACCTGCAATTGCCTGCACAAGGCTCAAGTCTAGCAAAAAAATTTCTCAGCAATTCATGTTCAACATTGTAATTCAATTAAACATATGCCATGATATCCAATCATTTTCATAATGCAAAAACATGGTTACTACCCTTTTTCGTTGGCTTTATCTCCAACATTTGGTCAATTAGGTCGTCCTCTGCGTGAAGAACCATTTTTCACCTTAATCACTGTAACAGTCTTTTGGAAAGGTCATTTAACATGTTTTTTTTATGCTCGTTAGGTTTTTCCAAACTCTCTTTTGAGTTTCTTTTTCCTTTTCTGGTGTGCACTTGCAATAATTCTGAGGTTACTCTCCTCAGTGACATCAAACAGTGTCCTCTCTTTCCAGATGTCCAAATTTTTGCCTAGGTCTTTTGCCACACCCCATGCCTAACACCAATGTGCTCACGTGGCAATCGCTTGCCTAACACCATTGTGCTCCTGTAGCATGTATGCCTAACACCAGTGTGCTCACACGGCAATCACTTTCCTAACACCACTGTGCTCCTGCAGCATGTATGCCTAACACCAGTGTGCTCACGCGGCAATAACTTGCCTAACACCACGGTGCTCCCACAGCATCCAAAAAGTTTTTTTTTTTGTTGTATAAATTTTAACATTGATTGTTGTAACGCACATTCCATGGTGCCTGCATGACTTTATTGTCATTGTCCCGATTCATAATTCAACTTACATGGTTAGTCAAAGCATTCAAAAATGCCAATAATCAAGTAATGAGAGTTTCATACTTTGCATCGATTTTTAATCATTCATGAGTTACATATCCTTGTAAACAAAACAAGAATTACTCCTAACTCATTTTCTTATCAATTGAGCATAACTTACATACGCAGGCATATTATACACCATAACGTACCTTGATGTAGCAATGGTCATAGCCTGCAATGTTAGTATGCAACAACATCGTCATAAGTTAGCCTTTGTTCATAAATAAAATCGAGGTTCGACAATTATATTGAGTAAAACATCACCCATACTTAACCTCGTTATTTATACCAACATATATTTTCTAACGGTCGGCTCCAACCGATAATGTTCGTGGCCTATCCTGCCATGTTATCATGTAACAATATACAGCATTCATCAATTCATTTATTATTTTTAACAACAATATCTTTAGATAATCCAATCCATATAGGCTCTTAAAATGCCAATCTCAACAACATCCAAGCAACAACAATGTTATTAGATTCTTAATGGTTTTTAAATCACAAGATTACCAACAAGATCCTTCAATCTAGCACTAGAACCAATTCTAGGGTTCTTTCTAGAATAGACATGTGATAGCAATCCAACAAATAGTCCATTTGTCTTACTAGATCAATACCCCAAAAATTAAAAGTACCATCAAAACACAAGACAGTTCAAGGTCAACTCAAATCCAAGCACAAGGACCCAATCCTAGATCATTCACAATATCAGAGCATGACTCTAAGAATTTATCTAAAAAACATCATTCACCAATATCCAAAGTATCTCTAGCAAGATCAACTTAGATCAAGAAGTACACTCGCCAATCTGTCTCTTTAAGGATTTTCAATGCTCAATCCAACAATGTCAGGATTCAAAAGGTGATATGGCTTGTCTTGTATTCATATTTGTTACTTTACTGAACAAGCAATAGGTTTTAAAGCACACAACTTAAAAACCTCTATCAATGAATTTATACCCACAAAACAAAATCGTTAACAACTTTCAAACCTTTGTTTTACTTCCGTTGTCGAGAAATGTGTCCACATTCTTTAAGCATTTAATCAGATCTTTGGTATTCAAGTCGCAAGGAAAGAGATTTTGTATCAAAGGGAAACTCACCAAAAATCAGATTCCATTTAATATAATTTCAGCAAACAAATTCATAATTGATACCTGATTAAATTTGGAAGCCAAATCAGGATTTTCGATCTCAATACTCAACCACAAGGTTAATGGATTACACATATCAGCAGTAATTCCAAAATTAAGGAAATAAGAGGCATTCCATTGATGACTCATGAATTAACCTTATCTAATCAAATACAAAACAAGGTCCCAGCCCATGCTCATACATACAACCATTAGATCTCGACAGAATTCAATTTATCAACAGATCTATCTTTGCAAACTCATACCACCATGAGATCGGAATTCCTATACGTGAGATCTATACTTGGAACACATGCAATCCTTAGAACTATACATGCAGCCATATACAAGCATCAGGTCTAACAGGATTAATTTCCTATAATCAGATCTATCTTTGCAATTACATACAACCATGGAAAATCTAAATCTCACATCCAATCTATACTCTAATGCATGTAGAAATTCATGCAATAATATAATCGTCGAAGCCTACTCATACTCGGATGAATATCTAAAAATCTCTTAATAGGTCACCTACTGAAATCTTGAATGCATATGGAACTCAAGCAAAAATTACAGAAAATAAACATAACCAGATCCATATTTAAAAGACCTGGATGCATAAGGAAAGTGAAGCAACTCACAGAATATACCCATATATAAAACTATGAGTCTTCAATTCCCATATTACTATTATGAAACTACTATAGTACTCTCGTCGACCATGAGTTTGACCAAGAAGAATTTCTAAACCTCAGTAAATTTTATTGGTGCAACTCAAAATAGAGACGAAGCAATCGTATTAGCTATTTGTAAACATATTCGTATGTGAGCAAGAGAATAACCGGATACCTGTGTACTTACATGCTCAGGTCTCACACTGAGCTGACAAGGTATTGGGTAATCTTTGTTGTGATTTTTGGGCCAATGTTCCAGCCTCCCTTGCACAACTCCAAGGTCAGTAGACATGTAGTTCCAAAATAAAACACGTAGGAGCATTTTTTTGAGCCCAATTAGGCCCAAGTGTTTCAACTCTGGCTCTGATACCATATGTAGTGTACCCCAATGCCTTTATGTGTGAAAAAGGGGGTAAAATTTTTGTTTCACTACTACTACTACCAAAGAGTTAAAAATATTAGTGTCATACTAAACAACCCCAAAATAATATTCAATATAAAAGTATGCATTGTCAAAACAACTTATAAACCTTTATACAACTACACAAACTGCTGTGAGTTTTGATTTACTAGGAATATGTACCTGCAACATCATTAATTACTTAAGGAACACACATGTATATAAATCATAATCTATGGTCAGATATTTTACATATTTCCTTTTGTATCAATTCTTTAGGGTTTAGCCTTCCTTGGTAATCATGACCTGCAACTTATGGTGGTCATACTAATAATCATGAACTTCATAGGGGAACACCATACATGCAACAACCCCATGCAAACTATACGCTTCTGAGAAGGTAAATCCCATCAAACCTTCAATCTTAGACAGCCAATTTTGATTTTTTCTTCAGAGTTCAATTTTACTGTCCAGATATTTATATATATCTGCAATGTTGTGAGTTCATTCAAGAAAACATACACTGTAAAGCCATAATTTTGTAAACAAATATTTTTACCTTTTCATCTTTCTAAGAGTCTTTCATGAGTGCCGTCTTGGACGAAGAACTTTCCTTTTAACCATCACATAAACAATCTTGCTCAACATCTTAAATATTAATTGGATTATTCGACCTTTTCACCATCCCATACATCAATACCATTAGTTAAAACCAACAAGAGCATTTAAGATCATAGCATAGTACATCGCGAACCATTAGATGAGACACATAAAAAAGAACACTGAAGATAAGTACATCAGGAACACAAATTAATCCACATCAAGCAGACAAAAGACCAATGTACGTGGTTCACCCCAAACCCGGGGTTACATCCACCAAACCGTTTCATCAATATAATACTTTCCAAAAATTGGTTACAATCCGCAACACTATGTTGCCATACCATCTTCGTGTTTACGTTTCCAGCACTGCCTTTCCCAGAGTATTTTCCATACTCCTATTTTATGAACATCTTTTTAACTCAAGCTAGAATTTAATTCATTAATCAAAGATCATCCGAGATGCCGACCCTTAACCTGGCATACCCGACTCAAACAATATTGGGTCTATCAGCATGCATACCCAACATATATGTTCAAAACCAACTAATATGCCATCTGGGTGTACAAAAATACATAGTGACTATCCCCTTCTATTTAACAGACTCGAATATATAGGCCTCAAGCAAAAGCTATTGATCTACACTCTGAGGTGACTAATTACTTCTCAGACAGAATATGACTGTGTAGGGTAGCGCTGTTCATAGATTCAAACCCAGAATAGGACGAATATATACTTAAACCAAGGCTGTCAATATATATATATATATATATATATATCCAAAAATGCAAACAGCCAAAACCACGTGGGTGTGTGGATAGATGAGCAAGGAACTAAAAATGAGTAAAAGTAAATGGGATCCCTTCAAGACAGATCTGAAAGCCCATCTTATAAAGATTAGCAATTGAACCACAAAAAGGGGAATACATTTCCCATCGTAGAGCACTGTAGAAGCATCTTCTCACAAGGATAAAAGGGTATAAACTCGTGATGACCAGTGAGGAAAACAATGGTAAGCGAACTCACGAAACGTAGTACGACCATCACTGGAATATGCAACCTGACGCGGTTCATTTAATCACGGCTAAGGCAGAGATACAATGAAACTATTTAAAACTTACCACGAAGCCCAATTCTTCACGGCGAAGGCGAAAATGCCCTTACAAGAATTCGGTGAGACTGTATTAACTACGCTAAAACCCAAATCTGGCGATCTGAGTCTTAGCAGATGGAAAACGGTAACGCAAAGGCAAGTCCAGCATTTATATGGATACATAAAAATGTTAAAGCTAAACAGAAAACCCCAAATCTGGTGTGATCTAGGTCTACGTAGATTTGGATCCTTACAACGAAGGCGACCCATCCTTCCATCTACGCCACAGTTTCGAGAACCGAGCTTGCGGCATCCAAAGGACATAAAACCTGAATGACCAGTGAGGTAACAATGCATCTTAACATGCAATGCAAATGTTTTGGATCATCATTAAGCAAGATGTGGTCTAAGTCATGGTCACGCCCATCATAGCAACCGGTTTTAAAGCCCTTAACATGCTGGGAAGTGTAAAGTTATTCACAACATGAACTCAGACCATGAATTCCAGCGATCGAAGTCGGACCCATAGTCCAAGAAAACAAGTTCGCAAGGAGTCAAGCAACGTATATGAAATGCAGGTGATTCACGTGCAGGGTTAAAAAAAATAGCCAGAAACAATGAAATTGGCTTCAACCGTCCCACAGATTTCCAGATCCATGGTTCACGGATTTGTTCATAGGCTGGTTTTGGGAGTAGTTTGCATACACCCTAAAATCTAAATATCAATGATCACACATAACGATACTATCACATACTCAATAATCGAATCTCAAAATATACAGATCCAAACTACCAATATAGAGGGAAATTGCATATCTAGACATTCGATAGTGAGCAGATTATCGATTTACCTCCAAGATCCAATCGTGGAGAGATTTCCTCGGCCAAAATGCAACGAGTGGGAAAAATAGAGCTCCATCCTCCAACTGCCATAAACTCTGGTAACTTGGCGCACGCCGGGGAGAGATTACACAAAAAGATTATTCCTTTATTTAGACGCCCCCCGCCTAGCAACCACGGGGATATCGCCTTATCAAAGCAGATATTTCACCTCCTATGCTTGATAGTCGTTGCCATAATTAAAGTGTTCCCCCCCTCTTGGCTATGCAGGAGAAGAGTGGCAAAACCAATGCTGCCATAGTCTGTCAATTATTTAGGCGTTTCTGGCAACACCTCCATTATTGGCGACTAAATAACAGGGCAAAGAATAAACCGCCCCACCCATAACCAACGTTTCTCTCCAGGTCAAAGTCGGTCATGGAAGGTAATCAATACCTCCCTAGTTATTGGCAGTAAATCAAGAAACAGTGTCCGTGGAAGGTAATCAATACCTCCTTAGTTAGTGGCCGTAAGACAAGAAACGGTGTCCACCATCCTTGCATGTCTTCCTTATTCGAAGGAAAATCTATAATAACTATATGATATATCCAATCCATAATAATGTTTGTACATATCCATATTTTAATTGATTTTTACCTAAACTTCAATAGCAAGTTTAAGGCATGGATTTTATGTAAGGTCCTTTATGTAAATTATACAGAGGCTCCCTTTTTAATATATATATTACTCTAGTTTGTATATTTATATATACATATAAATAAGAATAATATATTGATGTATATCATATATATATACTTATATATGAAGCTCTTTTCTTTGCTCATAATACTCCTCATATAAATATCTAGATATACTATACAGGCATAAAATAATGCCTCGCCCTCATCTATATTCTTTTTCCTGAAGTGGGCTAAGACCCTTGGTGGTTTTTTCCCTTGTTCTTTCCGTTAACTTTAAACAAATCGACCCTTTCGTGTCGCAGTCAAAAAGAAGGTAAACCTCCTCCATCATAGCTCGATCTTCCTTGTAGCTAAAGGCTATGCTATGGTAGTTTAATTTGGCTGATTACGGCAATAGAATAGGAGATCCCTAATCTTACTTCTTTGCCTTCATAGGATTAATTTTCCCATCATTAGGCTGCGACCAGATCCTAAGCCTACAACTTGGATCTTCGATTATATTAATTTTATCATTTTTTTTTTCTTCTGGTGGGGCCTTGGCCTTGAGCTCCTCACGAGAAGAATGAATACATCATACATTCAGAAACCTGAATTTCTTGTGGTGTATAAGAGGGACATTACAAGGAGATACATTTATAAAATGGAAAAATATTAACTTCGAGATCATCTATGACTAAATCAATGCATGTACACACAATTATCAATTTTTAAGGTCATGTGTAAGGAATATGGAACACTTGAAAAATGGATGAGAAAACCAATGGTTTCCATAGATCTAACTAGGATCCATGTTTCACCTAGAGGGAATTTCCATAGTTGGGTATTATAAAAATCCTCCCTCAATCCAAACGTCTCAGTGAAAAAGTGGTTTTCATATTTATCATTAGAAGTGAGGCATGGAAAGTTTTCTTTAGAGACATAATCAATTTATGCCTCCCACTTGAAAAGGGTGTTTGGTGGGGAGTTTCTCTAGATACATTTTTTAGTGTTTCTTCTCACATGTCAAATTTGTTCATTCCTTTCTTTTACAAAGTGCTTGCAATGTTTCCGAGTCTACTAAACCCCATTTATGGTGGGTATACTAAACCCCATTTATGTTGGGTAAATCTATATCCACATCAATGAATTTATGTTGGGTATATCTATCTCCACATCAATTAATTGTTTAATGAGAACTTCCTATAGTGGTACACCCTTGTTAGATTTGAACAAAATCATTAAGTTGAATCTTAAAATATTTTTTGGAAGGGCATCACCCCATTAACAATTTATTTACCATGGACAAACTTATTTTGTGTTATATTTAAAAGAAAATGTCAACAAGCTATAGCACATTAAATACAAACAACAAACATCAATAATTAGTTTTTGATTATCTCGAGGGAATCACTGAAACCCAAAGCATACACAAACTATGATACAAATAATTTATTATGCTCATTGTTCATTAAAAATAAGTGCACACACAATAGGATTGTGCAAACAAAACAAAAAACTAAACCTTAAAAAGTAAAATGATAAAAATAAACAACAGTAAGAAAATAAATATAAATATATTATAGAGACCAACATATTAAATATATATCCTTAGATGCAGGTGTTAATCTTGATATCATGGCCATGAATGTAGATGACGAGGCACACAATGGTGCCACCCCGTCATCTTCCTGATGTCACCCTCTCTTCACTAGCCTCAATGGCTACGTGAATTAATCTCACGAATAGACATGGAGATCTCACAGTCGCTAGAAAGTACAAGGATGTCACGTTGCACCCGGCTCTCCTTAATGAGTCTTCTCGTTTGATGTGTCATCACAAAAAATGCTTAAGGTCCTGGATTCTTCATCACCGTACAGCCATTTTCTCATTGTTCACAGCTCTCTACAACCTTCCCACTATATTCCTTGCTCCCAGCTCTCTGTATCTCTTTGTCACCCTATAATGTCTCGACGTCAGAGAGGCACTCCACGTTGCGGACATGCTGGGAGAGGTATCCATACTGAGTGCCTTTCTCTACTCAATGCATAGTCTAGTAGAGAAGGATACGACATCGAAATTCCAGAATATGTCCGCACCATGTTCAATGATTGGGAGGATGAGCTCTCAAGATCTCTCACAGGTGTTGGTCGTACTCTTGAGCACCGAAGAAATTACTGGGTCATTAAGAACCTCCTTGTTTGGCTCCTGCTTCACTTCTCTACCCATTCTTTGCCTAATGGTGTCCCTCCTCCACCTCCTGCACCTATTGTTCCCCTAGCTCCATTGACCTCCCTGTATCCACCTCCACACCTACCCCCTCAACCATTCCCCCTACAGTCCCCATGGACTTAGAACCTTCCTCCCACCCCCCATAGAGCCATATGAAATATTTCACAGCCATCAAATGTTTCCCCAGTCCATCTTCCCTGATGAAAAATTCACCCCACCTAGTCAAAATTCCTTCATCCAACAAAATTGAGGCCAATAGCAGTGAAGAAGAAGACACCTCCAATGATGAAGATGCCTCTGACTATAAGGGTGCACCAAGTGATCTAGTCTCCACAGGATTTAGGACTCCCATCATCAAGTAGTCATATTTCAAACCTTAGAGAGGTTTCTTGCCCTTGACTTCTCCTTTTTGTTATGTCGCAGGGTCTTTCGAATTTTCATGTCAGAAACTGTAGTCTGATAAACATGTTTTTATGTAAAAGCATACAAGCTCTTCTTTTTTGGACCTGTTTTCCCTCACTGAGGGAGGGTTTGGTAGACTTTTTAGGACTGCCTATTACTCTAAGGAAGAAAAAATTGCTACACCTGCTTGTTCGTCTCAGCAAGATGGTTTCTATGATCTGGAACACATTTTGTACCATTATTACTTTTACTTAATAGATTAGCTCCTAAACTTACCAAAAAAACACATATTCAATATATAAAATGGCGTAAAAAATATGTGGATCTACCTTTTGTTTAAAACAAATTTGAGTCTTTATACAACTGGAGCCTAATTAAGATAAGATTACTAAAGGTAATTTGAGAAGTGAATTAAAACATGGATAAATTCCCTAGGTGTATTGCACAAATGCATCCTAGTACTAGTGTTGAGAAAA
Source organism: Pseudotsuga menziesii (assembly GCA_001517045.1). NCBI lineage: Eukaryota > Viridiplantae > Streptophyta > Pinopsida > Pinales > Pinaceae > Pseudotsuga > Pseudotsuga menziesii. The sequence goes on along the minus strand of LPNX010721106.1, from coordinate 45,384 downwards.
AGGATATGGAATTGCACTAATGTAATGCCCGTTTGATAGTAGTGAGCAAAAGCTCCGAATAGCACTAGAGTTTGTTGTAATTAAGGGTGTTTAGTTGGAAAGACTCTGAATAGAACCAACCTTCATCGTACTTATATTAGAATTGAAGTGCCATTTACATCTTCAAGTAGATAGTTCTGAATAATATTTGCAGTAAAAGGAGTATGAAGATACAAACTGAACAAAACAAACCACATAGGAAATAGATGAGTATTGCTCAGGAATTTATAGTATCATTCACATTAATTAAATTTGGTGTTGCAATAGTTTACATAGGAAAAGAATTTGAATCAATTAGGGATGGATTCAAATCTCCCCACTAGATGTGACTGTATCTAACTGACCATCTAACTCATGATGTCCCATTCAATATCAGATTCCAACAGATCAACTCCCAGATGTCCAAACAACTCAATGAATTAGTAATAACTAGTTAACTCAGTGCAACTGAGTGTGGTAGGTGGGAAAATGCACCTACTCCACATGCATCCATGCATTAGCCATGAACAACTAGCACTAGCTAACTGATTGTGAACTAACTGAAAGTAATGAGAGGCTAACTAAGACTAACTAGTTCCAAATCCAACTAACTGATGGAGATTGGTGCCAGGACACCCAGTGGCTCCTAAAATGTAGGGATTGGTCTAGGAGGAACCCAAATTGATGCATGCACATGTAGTAAGTGGCAGTTAACCTCTAGCCGTGTTCCCCACACTCTAGTGATTGGTACATGTGTCCCCATTAGGCCAAGTGGACCCAATGGTACTAGTGGACCCAAATAATTAATTAAGGTTCATAACTTAGGCTAAATTAATCTAATAGACATTTGACCAAGGGAGGATTAATAATACTAACACCCCCCCTTTAATCCTAACTTGGACAATTATGGTCCCTCGTAATAATACCATAGGTCACCCAAATACAATCTAAAGGATAGTAAAAAAAATTTCTTAATACAATGGAGGAAATAGGAAAAATCCTCATGGGAACCCCCCCCTTCAAAATAAGCAGAAATAGCAAACTGCAAGCTATCTTTAGAAGAAAGATGCTTTGTTCTTAGAAAAATAGCTTGAGAAAAAACATTGCTACAAATGTATAGCTCTATGCAGTAGCATGGTCCATTATGGACCTCTCAATGTACTTCTAAACTAATGACTTTGTTTGTCTCTTCTAGATGGTGAAGGTAGGAAATGATCAAGTTTTTTCTTCTGTGGGCCATGTAGTTGATCTTTCACCATCGTCAAGTAGCACTGATTTGGAACTTTACTGCACCATTATGTAGGGAGCGAATCTTTGAGAGATAGTGATGCATGTTCATTCTGATATTGGGACCTTGTTCTTCTTCTGTCGTATATATTTCCAGTATCACCTCAAGCTGTGTCAAGTAGATTTTGAGCCCATATGGGCTTAGGATTATGATTCGGAATGGATACTAGATCTAAATCTAGAATATCTTGATATTCAGTCTCAATAATAGGATCATGCTGAATGTGATCTTCTTCATTTGAATCTGAAACCCGTAGTACATCATCATCATAAAAAATAGGTGCATAAATAGTTATACCTTCATGTGATGGAGGGAAAACCTTCAACCATTTTATCATTGTCGAGTTGCTCCAGATATTTGAAATTGAGATGGCCAAATCTCTCATGCCAAATCTTGCTAGTATTGTTAGCATGAGACAATAAAGTTGTAGGAGGAGAGACAGGTAAGAAATGTGAGAACTCATAAGATTTGGTAGAGTGATTTGAATACCTTTCGCTACAAATTGTCCATTGGATTTTTCAATAATCTCAACTGTTTCTGAATCAAATGTAGCTCTCTTGGGAGAGCCTGTATGAGTCATCTGATAAACAGTAAACAAGTTAGCAGCAAGGGATGGAAAATACAGGACATTCTTGAACTCACCATGCTTCACTATGACTAGGCCCCTCCCTTCTACTGAAATCTGGGAATCATCTCCCATGTGAATGTTATGCCCCTTTGATAGTGAGAGGGTAGATAAGGATTCTTTGGAAGAAACCATGTGAGTGGAAGCTCCCGAATCAATTATGTATGTTGTAGATTGTGTAAGGCTAGATTTCAAGGAATGGAACCTTTCATCATCTTTTGTATATGGTTCTTCATTAGGATTCTTTGCTCTTTGTGGGGGAGCAATGTTATGCTGGTTGAGAAGAGATGAAATTTCATAAAGTTGCTTCCTCATACAATAATATTCAATATGGTAATCATTTTCACAAATAGGACATAAATTCTTTTCGAACTTCTTCTTTTTCTTAGAGCCATAGGCTCCTTTGGAATTTTGTTGATTCTGTTCAGCCTTCAAATCAGTTGCTTTTGGATCCTTCTTCTTTTATTTCCCCTTTTCTTGTGCTTTGGAAGAGTCAGTAACTAGGAGAGCTTGATCTTTGGAGGTATTGATGACTCCCATTCGAATCAATTTCTCTTGCTCCTTGATTAAGGACTCAAAAAAAGAATCTAATGAAGGAATTTTCCAATCGGGGAATCCCTCCCACTTGGAGTGAAATATAGAAACAAATAGAGAGCAATTAGAACTGAGTTTGCTGAGTATGGAAAGGACATTCTACTCATCCTTCCATTGTATTCCGCAATATTTGCATTGAAGTGCTCAATAGTCTTGAAACTGCTAGGATGTAAGGCTACCAACTCATTATTCAGGAGGTGTCCCCAAAGCTCATCTTATTTTCCAAACAAGTATTCAAGATTCTCCTAGGATTCTTTGGGTGTCCTCAAACCTTCTAGGTGGAAGAAGCGATCTATGGGTATATAAGTGCATAGACAGATGGGGATCGACCTCCCTTCCAAGTACTATCCTATGGTATCCATGCTTTTGCAAGGACAGTTGCTTATAAATCCTCCAATAAATATAATTGGAAGTAGTGAGGATTCGAGGAGTAGGAGACTGAGAATCCATAATTCTTCCACCCGAGAGATCACAAAACTTCACACAAGCTACGTAGCACCTGTCAATTTTCACTGCAAAATAATAAAACATATGAACTAAGTTAGAATAATGCTTTTCCTGTCAACATGAACATATTTTCAGGGTTCATCACACCCTCGCTACTACTCTAAATAAATTCATAGCTAGCAAACCATCATAGTGGGACTTCTGTGGAAACCCAGTTGCTTTTGATGTTAAATGGGGAGAAACAAGCATGAAACCTACCTAAGAAGGCTCCGATACCATATAATAATTAAATTTCCATTTAGATCTTCAAGAAAATAGTTCTAAATAATATTTGTCGTAAAAGGAGTATGAAGATACAAACTGAACAAAAAAAACCACACAGGAAACGAATGATTATTGCTCAGGAATTTACAGGATCATTCACATTAGTTAAATCCATTGTTACAATAGTTTAAATAGGAAATGAATTCGAATCAATTAGGAATGGATTCAAATATCCCCACTGGATTTGACTATATCTAACTGACCATCTAGCTCATGGTGTCTCCATCAATATCAGAGTCCAACAGATCAACTCCCATATGTCAAACAAACTCAATCAATCAGTAATAACTAGTTGACTTAGTGTAATTGAGTGTGCTAAGTGGGAAAAGGTTCCTACTCCACATGCATCCATGCATAAATATCACTACCTAACTGATTGTGAACTAACTAAAAGTAACTGCAGGCTAACTAAAACTAACTAGTTCCAACTCCAGCTAACTGATGGAGGTTGGTGCCCAGACTCCCAGTGTCTCCTAAAATGTAGGGATTGGTCTAGGAGGCACCCAAACTAATGCATGCACATGCAGTAAGAGGAATTTAACCTCTAGTAGTGTCCTGCACACTCTAGTGACTGGTACATGTGGCCCCATTAGGCCAAGTGGACCCAATCGTACTAGTGGACCCAAATAATTAATTAAGGTTCCTAAGTTAGGCTAAATTAATCTAATAGACATTTGGCCAAGGGAGGATTAATAATCCTAACAAATTATTTATGTTGATTAATTGAAATCACAATCTATTTCTCATCAAGGACTTCAAGATACTACCATGAATACGAGGTAATCCAACATGCAAGGAAATCTAGAGCTACCTATTTGCATTGTTTTTGTGCTAAGTAGTTGGGGAGGTATGGAACAGTGTTAGGAGAGATAAGGTCTGCAACGTTTCATATCATATGACCATGCACTAATTTATTTATGTTGTAGTTGGTGTTATTGTGTTTAAATTTCAAACTTTCATCAGCAATTCGGTAGCTCCAAGCTTGCTCGCTTGGCCGTTTATCAAAGTTTCCAGGTTTGGAAAGAAAATTAAGCTTGAAAACTCTTTAAGCAAAAAAGAAAGGATTTTTTATAAATTAGTATGATTTGGAAGGCTTAGTTCATTTTAAAATAAAAAATTATAAACATTGGTTTTATCTAAATTTTGCTCTAGAGTCGAGCTTTTATGTTTACCAAAGTTTATTATTTTTTATTATATCGACAAAGGAATTTTATTGAGGAAATATGGATAAAAGATATTTTTTATAAAAATGTGTTGGCACAAGCCCAAGCTCAACTCCTTTCCAAATTGTAGAGGAAGCTCCAAGTCACATGGGGCTACGCACTTAAATCAAAGTCCAAGCACCAATCTCTCACAAGAAGTATCATATTCCCTTTGTTCCTTGCTATAGATTAAAGTTGTTGAAGTATATAAATTTCAAAACAAATACACCCCTTTTGCATGTTGGATAAAGGAATATTATAAGAAATATAAAAAATATAGAAAAAAGAAAATAAAAATATGGCTTAGCAAGAATGATATCTAATCGTTGGGTTAGATATTGCTTCTATAGAAACGAGCCAATTGCTACGCCAATTGCATATGGTTTGGATAAAAATTCCATTTATCATTCAATTCCTCGCGTGCTATGCAACATAATTTGGAAGAGGCCATTTTTTATGATGGATAGGAATGATCTCAACAAATTGGGTTTATTTGTCCAGGACTCTAGCATTCAGCTCAGCGCTGAAAGTTTCTCAGTAATATTTTTGTACTTGGATCAGCCAAAGTATTCGGAAGCTCATGAGGATTCTTCCAAAAATCTTCATGGAGATGCCCACATAACAAAATTGTCAGAGATAGAAAGGAGCACAACAACAAGAATTTGCTATAAGTAACTATGCACAGTCTATGCCAACCAAAATTGTTTGTAAAAATTATTATATTCAAGCAAAAATGAAGGATGCAAACTCTACCATACTACCAGTAATCATATGAGGTGATTATTTGTATGGGAAATCCTTTGTTTAATAGAACATATGCAGGTTGGAGCACTTGAAACGTATATGGTCATTGTGCAGTAGAAAATAAATTTCCAATGGCCAAATGAAATATACCTAAGCTATTATTCCTGAAGAGATCGTTGTGTATAAATTCCTGCAAACAGAATCACTGAGGGATAGTTTAGATCAAACTCAATTGCATCCAACAACCAGCATTAATTCCGTAATTAGAAGATGTGAGGATCAAAGAAATTTTCAAATCTGTAGAATAAACTTGCTCGTGGTGAAAATAAAACGACGTGTCCAAGATTTATAGTTTGACCAAGTTGATCAACGCTCCATATAAATTCCGTAGGTTCAAAGAGCAGTCTAGTTAAAAAACCAAAATCCAACAAAATTTTATATGGAGAACAAGTCAGTACACATGTTGGATTGGGAAAATGTATCAGCGGTCCATATTTATTCCGCTGCGGCAAAGTGCAAGTGATTTAATCTTGTAAAGTTCAGCGAAATTTTATTCAACGTGCAAGTTAACACGTGTTCTTATCCCATACCTTTGAAAATAAAATCGATGGTTGACAAGTATTCGTTGATGGAAAGGGACATGAGGTTAAGGATAAATAAATATTTAAATATCAAATTTCATAGAACATAGAATAAATATCTTAAGGATATTGTTCGAGGCATCATTACAAAACAACAAATATAAGAAGAAGCCTTATTCTCTAACAATGATTGTTTTAGTCATTAACTTCTAGGACCTATTTCCACCAAACCAAGAATTCTTTTAAGAAACTGAGAGATTTTTTTCTCCAAAACGGACCACTCTACAATAACCTCTCTCAGGTTTTACACAGGTGCTATGGATTGAGAAAATCAAAGTGATCTTTACAGGGAAATTTCCAGGTTTTCAAATGACTATTTTAGTCGTCAAATTCAAAGAGTTGTTTCTGTCAACTGAGAATGAATTTTACAAAAATGAGATATTTTTTTGTTCATCACTAGACAATATTAAAAAATATCCTTCATTTTTTACATAGATATCACATATTGGGAAAATTGAAAGAATATTCAAAGTGTATTTTTCCAGAAATTTGAAGTTTATCGTCTCAGTCATCAATTTCAAAATCATATCCTAAGGAGCTAGAGGTGAATCAAACAAAATGAAGAAATGGGTTTTTATGGGAACATGGTCAGACACAATAACCTCTCTCATATTTCACACAAATATCACTAGCTAAGATATGCAGGCAGGGATTTCAACCCTATTTTTTAGTAGTCTGCATCATATTTATGTTTCTTGTAAATCATGGCAAATATTCCACGTTAGAGTTTGTTAGAAGTTATTTTTTTAGTTTGTAACTAATTTCAACCCTCAGAATGGTCTCAGGGGTCTAGAACACTATAAATATACTCACTGCATAGGGAGAAGGGGTTGGTTCGAACCTATTGGACTATTGTGTTTGTGATATTTTGATCTATTTTTAACACAAGTTATAGAGCCAAATGTTGGTTATTTGAATGTGAGAATTCTTGTGTATTTCTCAATTACAGTCTATGATTTTCTTTTCCTTATGTGCATGTGCTTCATGTTATCTCTTTGCATTATGTTTTCTTCATGTCGTAGACTTAGTGTATAATGGTTTGGAATTCATACTCATGTGCTCCAACAATTGTCTTTGATATCCACCAAACGATTCTTCCAAAATTGGTGTAGAATTCATCCCTGTGATGCTCTACACCAATGGACTATCATAATTCTACATTTCCCACTAGACCCAAAACATATTGACCGTGATCGAAGTACTACCTTTCTCTTGCAAGCATTTTCTATGCAAGATGCTATGTTTTCTTGGTATTTGTGACTTCATAACCCGATACGTACTTATTTTGTTTTCAACCACCAATAATTGATATTCAATCTATTGCAATATGTCTGGCCTTGTGTTACATTTATGAGAGATCCCTCTCTAGAATCAGAGAAGCCAGCTCCCTTTCCTAAAGTGGTTCTATTGTTACCTCAGGATCCGCCTTCCCGTAACTTTGGGTACGATTCTGAGTGCTAACAAACTAGTGTCGTTGTCGGGAATGAAATTGAAGATCATCCCTGGGAAAAATGACAAAGATTCTGAGGAAGGGTTTATGTGGGAAAATAGAGACTCCTACATGTGAAAAAAGTTGTATCATTTTCCCTGTCGACTCCAGTGAAAGATTCTGGAAAGTGACTCCACGGGGGAGACCGATGGTCAGAAAGAAAGATATGGGGAGAGGTTTCAAATCTTCCCTGAATGTCAACGAAAGGTTTGGATCTGGCTATTGATGGTGAATAATGCTCATACATCAATAAGTTCATGTCTCTTTTCACCTGTTGAATCCATTCTTCATAATGTTCTATGGAAGCTCCACTATCAAAGGGGGTTTGCAAAGTTTGAGGAGCTGATTCAGTTTCTCCACCATCAAGATGAATTCTCGGGCTGCAAGGTATTCTCCTATGAATTTTGATGTCATTCTTGGTTATCCCAATCAAATACCTCCTGCAATTTGCAAAACATATCTTCCAATATTTAAGGATCAAAAGGGTGTTGATGCTGCCATTATTTTGTTTAGATTTCATAAACATATACATAAGCTGGGGGTTGGATGGCATAAGGACTCTTTAATGAAAATATTCAGGGATAGTTTAGAAGAAAATGCTAGGTTATGGCATGAGGGATTACCATCAAGGAGTTTATCCTCCCTTAAATACTTTCATGCAGTATTTCATGAACATTTCAAAAGGCATTATCCTTCTTTGTTGTTACTTCAAGATTGATGTACACACGATAAAGAGTTCATTGAAAATGTGAAATATAAATGTGGTGATGATCAGTATTTGGATGAAGAGGTTTTAGATATCTTACATGAATACTCAGATAAAAAAGAAAGACAAACCAATTTACATTATATTCAAGAAAATTCCCAGCAGTTAGTATCGTCTTCCTTGACTGAAGTTGACATAAACCAGATCTCTCTCTCAACCAGCTATATCTCTCTATCTGAAACTGATGATAATTTGCATCATTCTTATCATTCTCTATGTGACCAAGAAAGAAGTTGGTATTGTCAATCGAATCCTCCCTCATAATATTCAAATTCCGAAATTTTGTTACAAGAAGAGGCTTCCCTTTCCCAATCAGAAAATTCCTCTTTGCAACAAAAATATCTTTATGTGATTAATTACATAGAGAATGATAATTCTGGAAAATCTTAGGCTTGTAGTCCTTCTACATGTTCATTTTCTGAAATTGCAAGTAAAGAGAAATCATATTTTTAAATAATGGTTGAACGAAGACCTCTGCATGTTGATCAAATTCAAATTTCACCTAAAGATTTACATGAATATATAAATGCCTCTTTGCTTGTAGAATACAATCAACCCAATGATTTGAAAGGAGATGGTTGTACTAATTTGTTTTCTAAATAATGCAATCATCCTATCACAATTTCTGTTAGTGAAGAAAATATCATTGCAATCCAATATCAAAGGGATGAAAATGAAGTGGACAATAAACATGTTGAAAGAGACTGTTTGCCTTTGTGTTTTTCTTCATTTGAGTGGTTAAAAAAGAGACTTAAAATTTCTGAGAAGAAACAGAAATTTGAGATTGTGGATGGATGTATAAACTTCCTTGGAATGGATGATGAGCAAGAAGAACAGTGATGCAATCAATCCCAGCCTATAGAAAAACCAGCAGTATGCGATGAAGAGTTGAATAACAAAGAAGAGGATGAGGGTTCTCAAAGGGATGTTCCTTCTTGTTTTTCAAATTCAGAAATATTTTTGCAAGAAGAAATCTGTTTGCTTGATCCTATTGAAGAAAGGAATGATGTTTCTGTTGAAGCATATAAAGAATATGATGTTTTAAAATCAAAAATTTCAAATGAAGTTGTGGATGTCTCACCTAGAATTTGTCATGAGTTTTCCTTGCATGGTTCTTTTGAAGATCCATTTGACAGTGTGCAAGGGAATTTAAAGTCGGGGCATCTTTGTCATTGTAAGATAATGACATAATTTTTTGAAAGTTGTCGTGCCTTTTACGATCCAGTGGTACGGTACATGGAGAAGCTCAACAGTGATACTAGCTGGTTATATCTCTAATGTAAAGATAAATTTCTTTATTATAACCTTGTGCCATTAAGTCTTTCATCTCTTTTTTTTATCAAGCATGAATATAAAGTTGGTTTATGGGATCATTTGCTTGATTGGCTTCACTAGAATTCGGAAGTTACTTGACTGAGCATTGATGCTTAGTAAGTAGGGTAGGTAATTAAATGTCAATAAGCTTGACATGGTAAGCATTTTATTTCAGAATTTTTCAATATGAGTTTAGTTTTAGTTTTAGTTACAAGTTTAGGTTTGCAGTTACAGTGGGTTTCCATCCTTCAGAGTATGTACAAGTTGACAAGGATTTTTTTTGTAGAATGGTTTCAATAATGGTTACAGGGTAGAGCATGTTGGGGATTTCATAGATTTTTGGGTGCCTCCCAATGGATTCGGCACCTAGTCTACATGTTCTTTGCTACCTCACAGGGAGGATAGCATCCTTAGTTGGAGCAACTTGTTAGCACTATTTTTGTGCTAAGTAGTTGGGGAGGTATGGAACAGTGTTAGGAGAGATAAAATATGTAACGTTTCATATCATATGACCATGTACTAATTTATTTATGCTATATTTGGTGTTATTGTCTTTAAATTTCAAACTTTCATCAGCAATTCGACAACTCCAGGTTTGCTTGCTTGGCCATTTATCAAAGTTTCCAGGTTTGGCAAGAAAATTAAGCCTGAAAAATCTTTAAGAAAAAAGAAAAGAATTTTTATAAATTCTTATGCTTTGGAAGGCTTAGTTCATTTTAAAATAAAAAATTATAAACATTGGTTTTATCTAAATTTGGCTCTAGAGTCAAATTTTCATTTTTACCAAAGTTTATTATTGTTATTATATGGACAAAGGACTTTTAATGAGGAAATATGGATAAACTAAATTTTTTATAAAAATTCTTATTGTAAAAATATGTTGGCACAAGCCCAAGCTCAACTCCTTTACAAATTGTCGAGGAAGCACCAAGTCATATGGGGCTACGCGCTCAAATCAATGTCTAAGCACCAATCTCTCAAAAGAAGTTTTGTGCCCCCTTTGTTCCTTGCTATAGATTAAATATGTTGAAGTATATAAAGTTCAAAACAAATACACCTCTTTTGCATGTGAGATAAAGACATATTATGAGAAATATAAAAATATAGAAAAAAAGAAAATAAAAATATCGATTAACGAGAATGCTATGTAATCATTGGGTTAGATATTGCTTGTATAGAAACGAGCCAATTGCTACACCAATTGCATATGGTTTGGGTAAAAATTACATTTATCTTTCAACTCCTCGCGTGCTATGCAGCATAATTTGGAAGAGGTCGCTTTTTATGACGAATAGGAACGATCTCAACAGATTGGGTTTATTTATCCAGGACTCTAGCATTCAACTTAGCGCTGAAAGTTTCTCAGTAATATTTTTGTACTTGGATCAGCCAAAGTATTTGAAAGCTCATGAGGATGTTTCCCAAAACCTTCATGGAGATTCCCACAGAACAAAATTGTTGGAGATAGCAAGGAGCACAATAGCAAGAATTTGCAAGAAGTGACTATGCACAGTCTATGCCAGACAAAATTGTTTATAAAAAATAATATATTCAAGCAAAAATTAAGGACACAGACTCTACCAAACTGCCAGTAATTGTATGAGGTGATGATTTCTACTGGAAATTTCTTGTTGTGAAAATAAAACCACATGTCCAGGATGTATTGTTTGACAAAGTTGATCAACATTCCATATAAATTATGCAGGTTGAAAAAAAAGTCTCGTTAAAAACAAAAAATGCAGCGAAATGTTATATAGAGAACAGGTCAGTACACGTGTTGGGTTGGGAAAATGAATTAGCGGTAAATATTTATCCCGCAATAGAAAAGTGCAGGTTATTTAATCTTATAAAGTTTGGCAAAATTTTATTCAACGTGCAAGTTAACACACATGATCTTATCCCATGCCTTGGAAAATAAAATAGATGGTTGACAAGTATTCGTTGATCAAAAGGGCCATGAGTTTAAGGATAAATAAATATTTAAACATCAAATTTCTTATAAAATACATTAAATCTATTAAGTATATTTTTCCAGGCATCATTACCAAACAACAAACAGAAGAAGCCTTATTCTCTAAAAATGATTTTTTTAGTCATTAACTTTCGAGACCTATTTCCGCCAAACAAAGAAGAAATTTCAGAAATGGGGAGAATTTTTTCTCCAGTACGGAACACCCTACAATAACCTTTCTCAGGTTTTACACAAGTTCTATGTATTGAGAGAATAAAAGTGATCTTTAAAGGGCAATTTTCTGGTTTTCAAATGACTGTTTTAGTCGTCAAATTCAAAAAGTTGTTTCCACCAACTGCAAATGAGTTTTACAAAACTGAGAGATTTTTTTTTCATCATAAGACAGTATTAAAAAACCTCCTTCATTTTTTACATAGGTATCATATATTGGGAGAATTGAAAGAATATTCAGAGTGTGTTTTTCCAGAAATTTGAAGTTTAATGTCCAAGTCATCAATTTCAAACTCAGATCCCGAGGAGCTGGAGGTGAATTAGAGAAATCAAAGACATGGGTTTTTATGGAAATTTGTTTATTCACAATAAAATCTCTCATATTTAACACAACTATCACCAGCTGGGATATGCAGGAGGGGATTTCAAACCAATTTTTCAACAGTCTGTATCATATTTTTGTTTCGTTTAAATCATGGAAAATATGCCACGTTAGAGTTTGTTAGAAGTTAGTTTTTTAGTTTGTAACTAATTTCAACCCTGATATTGGTCTCAAGGGTCTAGAATACTATAAATATACTCCACACAAAGGGATAAGGGGTTGGTTGGAACCTATTGGACTATTTTGTTTGTGATATTTTTATCTATTTTTAACACAAGTTACATAGTTGAATGCTGGTTATTTCAATGTGAGAATTCCTATGTATTTCTCAATTATAGTCTGTGATTTTATTTTCCTTATGTGCATGTGAATCATGTTATCTTGTTACATTATGTTTTATCCATGTCATAGACTTATTGTATAATGGTTTGGACTTCATACCCATATGCTACGGCCATTGTCTCTGATATCAACCAAACGCTTCTTCCAAAATTGGTGTAGAATTTATCCCTATGGTGCTCTACACTAGTGCACTATCCTCATTCTACATTTCCCACCAGACCCAAAACATATTGACCATGATCAAAGTACTACCTTTCTCTTGCAAGCGTTTTGTATGCAAACTGCTCTGATTTCTTAGTATTTGTGACTCCATATCTCGATACGTCTTTATTCTATTTTCAACCTCGAGTATTTGATATTCAGTCTATGAAAATATGTCTGGACTTGTATTACATTTGTGAGATATCCCTCTCTGGAATCAAAGAATCCAACTCCCTTTCCTAAAGTAGTTTTGACATTACCTCGAGGTCCAACTTCTCACAACCTTGGGTGCGATTCTGAGTGCTAACAAACTCGCACCGTTGTCAGGAATGAAATTGAAGATGATCCCTCAGAAAAATGACAAATATTTTGAGGAGGAAGGGTTTCTATGGGAAAATAGAGACTCCTACATGTGAAAAACATTGTATCATTTGTCCTGGCGACTCCACTAAAATATTTTGGAAAGTGACTCCACAGGGGGGACTGGTGGTCAGAAAGACAGATACGGGGAGAGGTTTCAAATCTTCCCTGAATATGAATGAAAGGTTTAGATACGACTATTGATGGTGAACAATGGTCATACATCAAAAAGGTCATGTATCTTTTCACTTGGTGACTTCATCTACAAAGAATCCATTCTTCATAATGTTCTATGGCAGCTCCACTATCAAAGGGGGGTTGCAAAGTTTGAAGAGCTCATTCAATTTCTCCACCATCAATATGACTTCTCGGGATGCAAGGTATGCTCCTATGAATTTTGGTTTCATTCCTAGTTATCCCAATCGAATACCTCATGTAAATTGACAAACATATCTTCCAATATTTAAGGATCAAAAGGGTGATGATGTTGCCATTCATTTGTTTAGATTTCATAAACATATACATAAGCTCGGGGTTGGATGGCATGAGGAATACTTAATGAAAATATTAAGGGCTATTTAAGAATAAAATGCTAGGTTATGGTATGAGGGATTACCATCAGGGATTTTATCCTCCCTTAAATACTTTCATGCAGTATTTCATGAACATTTCAAAAGGCATTAACCTTTTTTTTTGTACAGACGATAAAGAGTTCATTGAAAATGTGAAAGAATAATGTTGCAATGATCAATATTTAGATGAAGAGGTTTTAGAGATCTTACAGGAGTACTTAGCTAAAAATGAAATACAAACCAATTGTCATGATATTCAAGAAAATTCCCAGTAGTTAGTACCGTCTTCCTTGAATGAAGTTGACATAAACCAAAGCTCTGTCTCAACCAGCTATATCTCTCTTTCTGGAACTAATGATAATTTGCATAATTCTTGTCATTCTCTATGTGACCAAGAAAAAAGTTGGGATTGTCAATCAAATCCTCTCTCATATTATTCAACTTCCGTAATTTTGTTACAAGAAGACACTACTACATTTCGATCCAAAATCAGACGGTTACTTCTGACGGCGCGTGGATTTTTTCTTTTAAACTTACCAAAAATCACAAACATAATTTTTTTTTGTAAATGTGGCCACACACGTCAGTTAAGCGATGGATATTGTCATAACCATCGCTTAACCGATGGCGCTTTGGTCAAAAAGGTCATTCAAACAACCAAAGGAAATCCAAAAGGACACATAGGGCGTGGAACTGTCACTTAACCAACGGCGCGTTAGTAATAAAAAAACCCAAAACTTACATAGGGCGCGTGGGAACCATCCATTTTCTCACTGGCTTCTGTTTTTCTTCTTTTGATTTTGTATGTATGAGATCCTGCCACAGGAGACTCAAGGATAAGAAGGAGAAGGAGAAGGAAAAAGATAAGGAGAAACAACCCAAGAAAGAGAAAGCTAAACCTGCACCTCCACCTGCACCAGCACATTCTGCCTCTCTCATGCCAACATCCACAAAAACTAATTTCTATGACAATTATGATGCCAGGAAATGGTCAACTTTGAAACTTAATTCCGAGGGAGGAGGAGGATGGAAAAAGAAGTCACAAGTGCAAAACCTGCATCTGCATCCCACAACACTCCTCCAGGCTATTGCTGCCATGGAAGCTCAGCTTGGGGAGCCATTACGTGATGATGGCCCTATCCTAGGAGTTTCCAGGTCATGTGTGGAAAATGATCTCGTTATTTCATTTAGAATGAAGTTTAAGTTCAAGATTTTTATATTAACTGTTATTATTTTAGGTTACCCTTTACAACCCTCCAAGTTCGTAGTTATATTCCAGTCATCTGAGCTTGGTAGCAAACAATTGTTTATTTTGGAGCAAATGATAACTCTCCAGTATCCAATAACTTTATATTAATTGTCTTAGGAGGCCAGAGGTCTTGATGCTGGACCTAGGATTGTACAAAAATTGGTTGGCCTCAGCGCTAACAAGACATCCAATATTGTCAAACGCATTGCAGAAGAAGAAATTGCACATGTTGCAGTGGGCGTGCCTTGGTTTCTGACAGTATGCAGAAAGATGGGTTGCATGCCTGACAATACATTTACAGGTCTGTATGGAAATATGAACCCCGATAGATACATCTGGAATGTGAACTTCATAATCCTTTAGATTCCATGCCCCAAGCATACCTTTTTCGTTGATCTACCCTTGTTCATCTACTTGCTTTTATGACATACATAATTTTGGTGTAGTATTGCTCATTGCATGTTTGTTACAGAGCTGTTAGAGGAGCTTGATGTGGAGCTAAAAGGGCCATTTAAATATGAAGCAAGAGTAGAAGCTGGAATGCCTCATGATTGGTAGGAAAAATTCTTTCTTATGTTCAGAAGAAATTTGTCATTAACAGGACAAACTGTTCCTGTTTTTTTTTTTTTTGGTTTGTTTATACTTATAGTATAAATACCCTCATTTTTTGCATGGTTTGATTTGGAAGCCTATATTTTGACAAGCCACCCTAATTGCCTTACTGTTCTTTAAATGCACTACAAAATTCTAGATCAGCACTATGATTACTACCATCTGTGCATTGTACAAGAGCAGTCATAATCAATGTGGGAAAGCTTGTTATGATGTATGCATTTGTATTTGATTCTGGTTTAAACTAGGAAATTAGGAATTCATGGGAAAGAGTGTTATTTTCTATATTGAGACAACTTAAGAGTTTCATATGATTAAATGCTTGGTATAGGTACGACACATCAAATTTGGGTCTGTCAAGATGGGATAACCACCTTGACGTGGAAAATGACAAAGAGAGAATGATATTGCAGGTATGTTCGATCCCTTTTCTGGTTGCTTGTTTTAGACTTTATGGGTATGCTATAATTTAGCACATATGATGATTTTGATAGAAGCTTTGCTGTCCATGAAATTTTTCTTGGATAATTACTACCTGTCATGGAAAGGATGTCAGTACTGAGCAGGCAAGTTTCCAGTTTCTGATGAAGGTATCAAAACCACTGATTTTGATCTCTCTAAGGTGAGAATCAGATCCTTTAAAAGAATTCTGGTCATTGTAACCTGTTCTTGACCATGGGTGATTAGTGGAATTGTTAAAACCGTAACAGGTTTATGAAAGGCTTGCTTGCATAGTTGCCATGGAGAAATAAAATTCTGAGCTATTCTGAGTTATCACTTATCAGTAAGAGACATCGAATTCATTTGACCATCTCCAAAACTAATAATGATCCAACCTTTGCTCCATAAAGGTTCAAATTTTCACCTTTAAATTAGTCAAAACATCCACAGTCAAATACAATGCTGAAAGGCTAACCACATACCTGAGGAATACAAGCTATGATACGATCTAGTATGATATTCTGTTCTCTGCAGTATGATAGCAAATCTGACTCATGGAACTCTACTCTTTCAAGCAAAGTCTTCCCCTCGTCGTCATAAATTGGAAATCCATTCCCCTCTAAGGAATTAAGATATAAGTTTATCTTGGCAACCTTTATGGCTCTGGGATTTATATCAAGACCATAAACATGTAGCAAAGCAAATGAGAAACCAGATAATAAATACAACCCATGAAAAATTATGTCGAGGAATTTTTGATAACAATTGAACTATATTGAAACAACATATGAATATATGATAATATCCATATTTGAAGTGAACAAAAGCATGGCATTAAATTGTGAAGAAACAAAGGCATTATGTGGTTTACAAGCTTCCATACTTTCATATAAATCATGTCTCTGATTAGTTCCCAGCCTAAAAAATGATGAGATGCAAAAAAAATGTAAAGTATATCTTTAACACCAGGGAACTCAAATTAGCAGTATAATAAAATATTAAAAATTTAATAGAAGCATGCCTTGAGGGGAGAACACTTTTCAGCTAGAGCAATGGATATCCAACCATTACCACACCCTAGCTCAGCAACTATCCTGTCCCTAAACATGGAGTCGGGATACCTATTTATGCCCTCAAAAAAAGTGAAGGACCAATCCTCTGGAAGAAAAATACTTGGAAGTTCCATCATTATCAGCTTCTTCCTACTTTGCTGGAAACCTAAAACTTCACAAATGAACAAAAAAAGAGTAAGAATAATGCTTTAAATTTAAGCCACTGAAACACGAAAAAGAGAATAAAGGAAGAAAAAAAAGGGTTTTTTAATTAACATTTAGATGCATAAGTGCCCACTAACCACATTTACAAAAACACATCCAAACATATGTAAAATACTAAAAGGAAATGCAGTCCTACTAACCCAATATAGGTGACTGTATAATGATTAGTATGGTATAATACTATAATAGTCATTGATTAAACTGGGAAGTTTTCTAAATAGTGATTGCTAGGGCCCAGATTATCATATACAAAAAATAAATTAATTAATGCACAGGCAGCTAATGTTGTATTAAGAACAGGAAATGAGCTACAAGTTCCAACTTCCAAGTTGTCCTCTCTTAACGAGTTACATACATTAAGTTAAGGTGGTGTCATCTCTTAACAAGCTACATTAAGTTAAAATGGCGTCCTATTTTAGACACTAGCCTCAGCCTTGCCTGGGAGCCTATGAAATATAGAACCTGTGTTACCAGAAATGGAGTGGTAAACGAGAATGAAATGAGAAATAGGAATGAAATGAGAAACAGGGCTAGAGGAATTTTGAGGGTAAGAAATCCCCCATTGTGTCACTGTTTGTTCTTGAATTCTTTTGACTGGACCACCAGGTTAGTGACTATTAGTATTTTTTATCTCTGATAAATTGCATGCTTCAAATTGCAGTGTGATATGCCCAGTTAGTTCCCCTTTTTATTGATAAACCTGCTCATGGTGGCGGTTAGACTCGAAGGGCATGCAAATTTCTGTAAGCAGTTCTCTGAAAGAGATCAGCCATTTGATGCTCTTCTGTGACTCCCTCATTCACATTTATAACACTTTGTACCACATGATATACCCATGATTCTAAATAGCCTGTTCCTGTGGGAAGCTGAAAAGTTCCTCCTTGTGTAATCTGTAATCTGTATTAACACTGACATGCAAACAATATTCGTCAAAAACATGCTTTGTTTCTGAATATTTCTATATTTAAATACCCATTTTTCTCGACATTATTCATGAGTCATTTATTTATTTATTGTTATTCAGGTTTCTCCTCTCTCTCCATCTGGCGCCTTACAAATACATCAGATATAGAATTAATCTGTTCTAATTCAAAGCTTAAAGGTGTTCTCAACTTTCCAAAAAAGTATTCAGGTCCATTCTCTACTCCAAAAGTTGTCATCTCATCTTGTGCCAGTCATCTTGCAATGTTGGATCTGACAGGAAAATTACATATATTAACCCTAGAAGGAAACCCACACTATGTTTGTGAAATTTCACTCAGTGATGACAACTGTATGGAAATGTCTGATGAAGGATGGAATAATGTAAGTCTATATGGCATCATAGATGTTGCATGGTGGTCTAAGGGTAAACTTATGGTTGCAAAAAGTAATGGTATTTTTAATTTGATTGAGATCCCTAGTGCTAAGAATGTTTTGGAGGACATACCCAGATTTTTCTCTCCCTTGCTTGCTAGAGACCCTAGTTCTCAAGGGCAGGTTTTTGTATTAGAGAGCATATTTCCTCATCAATTAGAAGACTCTTTTGGGTCACTACACAAAGTAAGCTTTGACAATGTACAATATGGGGCCAAGAATTATCACTCTACTTCTTTTGAACTCAAAAACAGAGGGTCAGGATGGAAACTGCTATCTTTGTTGGAGCAGTCAGTGCCTGAGATGTATAGGATCCTAATTGATGGTCAAAAATATGAGGCTGCACATCATTTTGCAAGTAAGCATGGCCTTAATGAGGATTCAGTGTTACCAGGAATGGGCAAGGACTATAGACAAGCTAAGTGGGCAACTGGAGAATAGCCTTTTCTTGTTGGACATTGGCTATCATCACAAAGGATTCATAGAGTTGAGATTATTCTTTGATGATGTCTCTAATTTGTGTCATCTTGTGTTTTCTGGTGGAGATATGGCAGACAGAGACCTTGATTTAAGTCTCAGTGCTTGGGAACACCTTTGTGATTATGAAAAATTTAATGCATTGCTTAATGGAGTGACTGAAGCTACAGTTGTGGAAAGATTGAGGGAGCTGGCTGTCCCTTTTATGCATAGGAAATATGGCACAAGAGGCACACCTGAGGAGGGGGATTCTTGTGGGAATTAGCTAGTCAAGTCTATAGACTATTCAGAGACATTTTTAGTTAAATGGTTAAAAGACAAAGCAAAGGACAATAATTTGGAACTCTGCTCTGTGGTTTTAGAGGAGGGATGCAAAGATTCAGAAGTGATTTGGATTTTCAAGGATGAAGTGGAAATGATAGAGGTAGGATTGCACTGTGTATATGCTTGTACAGTCACTGATAGATGGGGTCTGATGGATTCTATCTTATCTAAGCTGCAACAAAAAATCGTAAAGACTAGACATGCCATTGGTGGTTTTGATGATTTCATTCAGAGAAAGGGCTTGGAGAGAGTGCTTACAAACTCTCATAGCACCATTCCTTCAAACTCAAAGCTCACCATGAGTCCATTATTCTTGGATGAGGATTACAGTGAGTTGTTTGTCAGCGGAAGCAATGATGCTTTTGATGGTCAAGAGAAACAGCTCAGTATTCTTGCAAACTTAGACAAAAGGTTAAGACTGGCTGAGGGACATGTTGAATCAGGAAGGCTTTTGACACACTATCAGGTAAGATTACTTTCGTCTACATTAACACATAATCCTTTTGATCAAGTAGTTGTTAAACATTTCAGGATATGGCTTTGATAAAATGCTTAAAATTAACCAATTTGTGATGGTTACTTCTACCTGACTATAAACTTAATTCCTTTCTTACCTCATAGGACTGTTTAATCAGTGCATCAACAGAGTTGATGTCCTTTTATTATGCAAAACTGAGTCCTCTGGCTGAGTAGAAGGCCTAGATTTATCTGTTGAGAATTTTTTCTCCTGCCTAATGTGTAAGGAGTTTTTGTTCATGCTTTCCTGCAAGGATTTTTGGTCTTTGCTTCACCTATGGGGATTGATCCTAGGCAACCTCTGCCCTTGCCGGTAGCTTTATTGTATATCAACAATGATTGTAACTTTTGTCTTGCAATCTCTTCATGATATCGTACTAACTATAGTCACCATAATTTTTGGCTTTTTGTTATCCTCTAAAATATAAATGCACATACTATACTGCAACCTAAGGCTTGACATGTTTATGGGAAACACCTTTCTAACGGATAACATCAATGAACAGGATCATTTTTCATAATCATTTATTGCAGGTTTGGGACCATCTATAAAAGGATTACATCTAGTCTCATGTTTGTTACTGACTTTAAAACTTCTCAACTGTATTAGCAGATATTCTTCAGTTGCACTGTTCTGTTGAATATTTTTCCAGCCTACCATTATAAGCAAAAAAGCATAGACATCTTGATGAAATAATTGATGAGCTGGTTGTTAAACTACTTTTTGGCTTGATTGATTAGATTGGTATGAATATTGTGTGCTGTTAGCAAAGACCAGCAAACCAATTGTGTGTTGTTAAGTTCCACTGGAGGACAACTTACATTGCTGAGGGTAGAAAAAATATTCTCTGCCATTTTGATTTTTTCAAATGCATTTGAAGAATGAAAATCCATGAGAATAACTTCCAAATGAAATAGGGATGGAATACTTGCACAAACTTCTTAGATATTTAAGCACCCTGAATATGTATCTTTCACTTTCTCAACAATAAAACCAGCGTAGCCTTTGCAGATTTTGAGTCTTAAGGAGTCATCTCCCAAATTGGACCCTGTGGATGTCCTTATAATAAGAATGCGAGCTACAAGAACAAGAGCATCATCAGTATAAGCAAACCCCCCTACGTTATTGCAGAACTTCTCATTCATGCCTAGGTTTCACTAAATAATGCTGAGAAATTTTGATATAATGGCGCAGGTTGCATTTTGAAGGCTTAGGTATGCCTAGGACTGCCATCTAGGGTTTGAAAGAAAACCAGGAGTACCCATACTTACTCCTTAGGACTGCAAAAAGGGCCCAAAAAAACACGTTCTTCATTAAGTTGGTGACTGGCTTCTTTGTAAATAGAAGAATGTCAATCTGGAGAAAAATGCACTCTGATTCTCATGGTGGCTGACAGCACTACACGCTCCTCTGATTCTGATTCAGAGTAGGATTAAATTATTTTTATTGCTTCTTCCCATGATCAATACAACCTTCTCTGTTATAGGAGTAATTCTTCTCCTTTCACACAATCAGACTCTGCTTCATTGTTTAGGGCTTACCTATTTGGGTTAACCCCTTTATTTTCTTAGTTTATTTCAGACTTCCATTAGGATACTTGATGGTGGTTGATACTTGATACTAGATACCACTACATGCTCAACTAATTCTGATGCAGTGTAGGATTACATTATTTTCAATGCTTCTACCAACTGATCAATACAACCTTCTCTGTTACAGGAGTACTTCCTCTCCTGTACACAATCAGAGTCTGCTTCTTTGGCTCGAATTTACCTATTTGGTTTACCTCTTTTTAGTGTGTTTCTCTATTTAATTAGGTATCTATCAACCTTGTTTGTTAGAAGTGCTTCAATGAGGGCTAGTCAACTTCCACCTAGGCTAGTCCAACTTGGCCCTTATAACCTTATCCATTCTCTAGAAGCAATCAGGCTTAGCAACTGAGCTTTCATGGTAGTTGACACTTGACAGCACTACACGCTCCTCTGATTCTGATAAAGAGTAGCCATGATCAATACAACCTTCTGTTACCAGAGCACTTTCTCTCCTTTTACACAATCAGACTCTGCTTCTTTGTTCAGGGTTTCCCTATTTGGGTTTTCCCCTTTATTTTCTTAGTTTGTTATTTTTCCATTTCAGGATATTTTTTAGGCATTTCCACACCGACATGGTAGCTTGATATACTTTTGGGTCCCATTGACCTAATTTGAAAATTTTATGCAATTAATACAGTTTCTTTTCTTTTTTTCTTACTCAATCTAAAATAAGAATTTAAAATGGACCAAAAACACAACTAAATATTTGAAATCTGATGGCTATAAAGCAAGAATCTTAACACCAATGAGAAAGGGAAAAGATGGGCTTGAAAAGAAACCATGTAGTGACGATACACATCTGCTGAGGCTACAGGTTGATTTAATGGTGAAGCAAGTGGCTCTGCAGCAGTCCCTTGTGCTGGAGATTCTACATCCATAAAAGAGTTAGATTTCCCATCTTCTGCTCTCTTCACAGATTGCTTAATTGCACGAGTAATCTTTAATTTAGGCTTTCTTGTTTCACTCGACTTCATAGTACTTGCTTCTGAGGCCAGCTTCTTCCAGGACATGGTAATAAAGTTAAAACACTTTAGTCTTTATACAATGCTTAAAAGTTATAACTGAGACAAAATATAAGGCAATTACCATGATAAGGTAAACAGAAGTGTGAATAAATTACTTGCTTAATATGTTTTAAATAAAAATTAAGGTAAATTCTGGAGAAGATAATATGCCTGAACTAGAAAGCATCCATCTGTTCCTTCAAATTTACCTGGTGAGATAAGCATGAACAGCATGAGCAAACCCAGGTTTATAGGAGAACAATAACCCACTCAGAGGCTTCCCTTAAATGTGGGATTCAATAGTATATCCATAATGAAACACATCAGTTATTTTTGCTTCAAATATCTTCTCTTCGACAGGCTTGGAAGCATGCAAAGAAGGTTTTTCTTGACCTGCATTGCAAATTTCGTACTTTTATATTTTTGCAACAATTGGAGACGTAAACAATAGAGTGAGATATTGAGAATCCCCAGATACAAACACCGAAATCAAACAGGCATCTGTTGCAACCAAAACCAAAAAGAACAGATATGAAAAAGTCTATGTTACTTGAACTTGTTTAAGCATTACTTTTAACCTTGTAAAGAGTAAATGCAATAAAAAAACATGGTCTGAAATGAATAGCTCTATCACATAAGCTAATGGTACTATAGGCATGTATTCATCATCATAAAAGCTATAAAGCTATAAAGATTGCATTATGATTTTTAAAAATCGTTGGATCTAAAACAACATTCTGCTTAGCTAATAATGCCAGCTTCAACAGAAGCTGCAAATACTCTTCACAATGTCTATCCAAAACAATAAGAAATTATTTATAAGACTGCAGACATAACTAATGCCACTGGAAAAAGAAGATTTAGTAAACGCTGTCGGAAATATTTTTTTCATTAGTGTGAACACTAACCTTCACTCGCTTGTAGTAGCCTTAGTGGTCACTCCTATTCTCTCCCATTAGCATGAATACATTCCAACTCTGAAAGACTGGCATTCTTGTAGGGAAAAACTTCTTTTTGGTTCACAAGATCACAATTTCTCCTCAATATATAGTCTTCATACCCAATGATCATGCCCAGCTGGAAATAAACTTCATCCCAATAAATTAACACAGTATGACAGTCAAAACGCTGAGAGGATGGTACCCACGATTTCTGGAAATGATGGCAGCAGGGTGTCTTCCTATGTGGCCACAACTCAGTCCATGAAATCCTGTAACAGCTTGTATATAAAAAAAATGAGAAGACTACTAAGATTATGCCCTTCCTCAACAAGTAACCACTACAAGGCTCTCACAACTCACCAATAAATGGTGATTGTTTCCTCTGCAATTTCAGACACTCTCCATAGATGCCTTTGTGTGTCTAATATAAACTCTTGAATGGCTTATGCAATTTCAAAGGAGGTGTGGCTTATGTAGTTTAGTTGTCTATAGCCTTTTCCACTATGTCTTATACCCCTTTTGCATTTTAGTTGAAAATCCTTTTAACCATATTTCTCCTGATTTCAGTTGTAAATCCTTATTTAGGTAATTTTCAATTTTAATTTGAAATGATTTTAGATAGCAGCTTATTTAAAAATTATGAAGGCTCTTTGCATAAATTATCTCTTCTTGTTCAGAGCAAATTATTTTCTGATACATTAAATTGTTAGATAAGATTTGAAACTTCTTCAAGAAACTCACTGGTTAATTTAAACTTCCTAAAAGAAAGAGTTTGCTGGTTTGTCAAATGTATTTATATAACATAAATAACAGTCCTTAACAGGATCCTATGAGAATAATGACAACCGGAATTTCTCTAAAATATCTGCTGGTTCAAACTCCAAAGTAGCCTTCAATTGGTTGTAATGTGATTGCATCTTTTAGATCAAAATTTTCCTTGTATCTTCTCTATGGATGGTTGTCAAAGTTCACAAATGAAGAGTAGCTTTTATTTGTTGCAATTTCAGTTTCCTTTTGTTCAGGAGAAAAATACTATAAACTTGGTTTAAATCATTTTCGGTTTCTTCAAAGCCTTTTCTCAAGTTATTCTAAAGGATAGCATATTTAGTTTTTAATATGCACATTGTCCTTGGGATTTTTTTCATCTAGAATCACTAGCTCCTGGTCAACTACCTTTCTAATAAAATTGGTACGGGGAGTAAAAAATAAGAGGCCTTTGTCATTGCACAGGCTTCTAGAGAATCCATAAAATGCTCATATTTGTGCTGTCAAACTCCTTACCATAGGTGTGAAAGCTCTATGTTGCATGCTCTGCTGTTGTGATAAGATTTAATTGTGTTCATAGGATTCCCTTCAACTAGTTCTTTATTCCAGATTTATGTTGGAGTGCATTTATTTTTAAGACTGGTCTTATCATTTCTAATTTTTAGTGCATTTATAACTTTATTTATGAGGCAGTTAGAGCTCTTCCTGTAATTTCAAATTTCTATAGAAACTTGTATTAAAAATGTGATGTCCTTATAATAAGAATGCAAGCTACAAGAACAAGAGCATCATCAATATAATCAAACCTCCCATCCTCTACCTTTAGAACTTGATTTACTAGGTGTTCTTCAAGTTCGATCGATAAGGCACGCCTCATAACAAGTTAATGTAACAGGTTAAAGCATGCTCTGTGAAAATGTTCAAGGAAGTGTTTTTCATAGGACATATCTGAAACACCAGCCCTCTCCATTCTTTCATCAACTGAAAGCTGTGGCTGTAGCATTTGTAAAAGAGCACTGACATGTTCTTCATTAAGTTGGTGACAGGCTTCTTTGTAAATAGAAGAATGCCAATCTGGAGAAAAAATGCACTCTTTAATAAAACTAAGCACTTCAACAACTCCTTGTAAAGGAATATCACTGGAGTCAGAAACACTGTCGTTTGCAGAGTAGGGCTGTTCATGTCCATCAGAGATGAATACTTGCCTGCTAGCCTATGAAAAAAGATCTCCAAAGAGAGCATCATCTTCATGCCCGCTTGCAGATTCTGCATCATTTACTCCTAGCCCATCCTTGCTAGCAGTTGGCCATGACTTTCCCGTGCTTTTAATCCGTGGTTTTAGTGGTATTTGTTTCAAAAAAAAAAAAATTCAGATTCTCTATCCCTATTGATCTCGGAATCTTCAAGACACTTAGAGCTGATGGGATACATATGGTGTCTAATATTTGTATATGCTTGTAAACATTGCAATTGACAAAATCCTTCTCCGAATTCTACTTTTAACCATATTTCTCCTGATTTCAGTTGTAAATCCTTATTTAGGTAATTTTCAATTTTAATTTGAAATGATTTTAGATAGCAGCTTATTTAAAACTTATGAAGGCTCTTTGCATAAATTATCTCTTCTTGTTCAGAGAAAGTTCTCTAATGATGGAAGCAACCGAGGAAACCTGCAAATCTCTAGTTGCAAACAGAGACATTGATTATTGAAGCTTGGAACACAACTGGAAATTTTAAATTTTTTTACCGATTCTTCACCGTCGAATGGCTCTATTTGACATGCAAAACCTTGAATTGTTTTTCCAAATTGTTGGTTGTGAAGCTTCTCTTCCTATAACACAGAAACCTCAAGAAACTCAAAATACGTTTGTTAGTGCTGGATCTATAATTGAGTCTGGCTATGATAGTATAGCCATTGCAAAGTTCTCTGATGAAATCTCACCTTTAGGATCTCAAGCTGATACAGAAGATTTTCTTCTACAACATGATTCATTAAGTCATATCTCAGATCTTGAAAATGTTGAATCGCAGGCTGAAGCTTTGAATTCTATAGTGTTGTCAAATCCTGACATGATGGAACATGTCCTTCTGGATTGGAATTTGTGGGTGACTTCCCCTGTTTCAATTCAGCTTTCACTTTTAAATTTTCTTGAGCACTTAGTGTCTATGCATAGATACAGAAATCACAACTTGACTGTGTTACGACGAGTTAATCTTGTACAGCATTTGCTAGTCACATTGTAGAGGGGTGATGTTGAAGTACCTGTGTTAGAGAAATTGGTGGTTTTACTAGGAATCATTTTGGAAGATGGTTTTTTAGCATTTGAACTAGAATATGTAGTGAAGTGACTTTTGATCCACCTGAAATAAGTTCACGTGGGAGAGTTACTCGAGAGAGCATGGGAAAGCATGTGATTGTACAAAATATGTTGCTTGAGATGCTTATTGATTTGCAGATGACAATAAGCTCTGAAGAATTGCTTGAACAGTGGCATAAGATAGAAAAGACTAAAGATAAATTGGTCCATGCTCCTCAACATTGATTGGACTATGCTCTTCACATGCTTAATCAACGTAAGTAATAGCATGACTAGACGTCTAACCTTACAGGTCGAGATCAGCCAGCGATCTAATGCATCCCAGCAGCTAGGCCAACAGCCATCAATCTGAGCAAGAGCGGTAGCAGGAGCTGTTTAATTCAATGGCACACGCCCGCACCCTCATCAGGATAAACAAAGCACACCTCCCCAACAATAAAATCCCACCCCTTACTGTAAGAAACATCCCGCCATCATAAGGAAACGTCGTGAAAATGCCTGCAAGAGAAGAGCAAGAAAGAATGTGAATGCAAAGAAGTGATAAGTTCGCAGAGTGGGAGGGAACTTCTGAGGAAGGAAGATGGAAACCACCGGATGACGTGGGAGGCATAGGTACTCAGACTTGAAGTTTAAAGACATTGCCCAAGCTCACCAACCCGGACATCACTGCGGAAGCCATGGAAGAGCAGAAAAAAGAAGAAGCATTTTAAGATGCTTTCGACTTTGCGTCATTCTGGTACTGTATCAATTTGCAGGTATTTAAAAAAAAAAAAATCTTTCCTACCGTCGCTTAAGCGACGGTTATAAACGTCAGTTATGTGATGCTTCATCCCTATCTCTGTCGGTTCAGCGACGTTTATCTATGTCAGACTAGCGACGCTTAATCTTATCTCCGTCTCTTTACCGATGCATATTCCTAATATCCGTCGCTTCACCGACGGTCCTCGGTGTCACTTAACCGATGCATAATCCTTATTTCTGTCGCTTCACCGACGGTTCGAGTTAAAACAATTAACTAACCGTCGCTTATTCGACGGCCCGTCTGTCGCTTAACCGAATGAAGGAAGGTTATTTTTTTTTTAAATTTTACTACCATCGAAGATATTCTGTCGCTTAACCGACACTTTAAATTTAACCGACGGTTACTTAAGTGTCGCTTAACCGATGGTTACTCAGGTGTTGGATAACTGACGCCAAGTTTCCGACGCTTAAAAAAAAATCAAAGTGTCGTACATGCGACAGGGAAGTGTCGAAAATCCGACATGACGGCCGTCGGATTTTTGTTCAAAATGTAGTAGTGAGAGGTTGCCCCTTCCCAATCAGAAAATTACTCTTTGCAACAACAATCTCTTTGAACTTAAAATACTTATGTGATTAATTACATAGAGAATGATAATTATGGAAAATCGCAGGCTTGTAGTCCTCCCACATGCTCATTTTCTGAAATTCAAGTAAAGAGAAATCAGATTTTGAAATAATGGTTGAAGGAAGACCTTTGCATGTTGATCAAATTCAAATTTCACCTGAATATTTACATGACTATATAAATTCCTCTTTTCTTGTAGAAGATGATCATCCCAATGATTTGAAAGGAGATGTCTGTATTGATTTCTTTTCTAAAGAATGCAATCATCCTTTCAGAATTTATGTTAGTGAATAAAATCTTGTTGCAATCCAATATCAAAGGGATGAAAACGAAGTGGATAGTAAACATGTCGAAATTGAAGGTTTTCTTTGTGTTTTTCTTCATTTGAATGATTAAAAAAGAGACTTAAAATTTCTGATAGAAAACAGAAATTTGAGATTGTGGAAGGATGTATAATCTTCCTTGGAATGGATGATGAGCAAGAAGAACAATTATGAAATCAATCCCAGCCTATTGAAAACAAGCAGTATGCAATGAAGAGTTGAATAACAAAGAAGAGGATGAGGGTTCTCAAAGGGATGTTCCTTTTTGTTTTTCAAATTCAGAAATTTTTTGTTAGGAAGAAATATGTTTGCTTGATCCTATTGAAGAAAGGAATGTTGTTTTTGCTGAAGCATATAAAGAATATGAAAGTTTAAAATCAGAAATTTCAGATGAAGTTGTTGATGTCTCGCCTAGAAATTGTCACGAGTTTTCCTTGCATGGTTATTTTGAAGATCAGTTTGACAGTGTGCAAAGGAATTTATAGTTGGGGAAGCTTTCTCACTGTAAGATAATGACAATTGTTTTTGAAATTTGTCGTTCCTTTTATGATCCGGTGGTAGAGTATATGGAGAAGCTCAGCAATGGTATTGGTTGGTTATATCTCTACTGTAAATATCAATTTCTTTATTATAACCTTGTGCCATTAAGTCTGTCATCTCTATTTTTTTATCAAGCATGAAGAGAAAGTTGGTTTATGGGATCATTTGCTTGATTGGATTCACTGGAAGTGAGAAGTTACTTAACTAAGCATTGATGCTTAGTAAGTAGGGTAGGTAAGTAAATGCGAATAAGCTTGACATCGAAATCATTTTATTTCAATAGTTTTTAGTATGAGTTTATTTTTAGTTTCCGTTACAAGTTCAGGTTTGCAGTTATACTAGGTTTCCAGCCTCCAGAGTATGTATAGATGAGAGGTTACAGTTTGATAGGGCTTTGTTTGCAGAATGGTTTCAATGATCATTACAAGGAAGACCATGTTGGGGATTTCAGAGAGTTTCAGGATCCTCCCAATGGATTTGGAACCTGGTCTACGAGTTCTTTGCTACCTCATAGGGAGGATAGCATCCCTAGTTGGAGCCACTTGTTGGCACTATTTTTGTGCTAAGTAGTTGGGGAGGTATGGAACAGTGTTAGGAGAGATAACATATGCAACTTTTCATATCATATGACCATGCACTAATTTATTTATGCTACAGTTTGTGTTATTGTATTTAAATTTCAAACTTTCAATGGCCATTCAGCAGCTCCAAGTTTACTCGCTTGGTCATTTATCAAAGTTTCTAGGTTTGGCAAGAAAATTAAGCTTGAAAACTCTTTGAGAAAAAAAGAAAATATGTTTAATAAATTCTTATGATTTGGAAGGCTTAGTTCATTTTAAAATAAAAAATTATAAACATTGGTTTTATCTAAATTTGGCTCTAGAGTCTAATTTTTATTTTTACCAAAGTTTATTATTTGTATTATATGGACAGAGGACTTTTATTGAGGAAATATGGATAAAAGATATTTTTTACAAAAATTCTTATTATAAAAATATGTTGGCACAACCCCAAGCTCAACTCCTTTCCAAATTGTAGCAAATGGAGCAATTCATATGGGGCTACGTGCTCAAATTAAAGTCATCTCTCACAAGAAGTGTCATGTTCCCTTTGCTCCTTGCTATAGCTTAAAGCTATTGAAGTATATAAAGTTTAAAACAAATACACCAATTTTGCATGTGGGATAAAGGCATATCATGAGAAATATAAAAATATAGAAAAAAGAAAATAAAAATATGGATTAACGAGAATGCTATGTAATCATTTGGTTTGATATTGCTTGTATAGAAACAAGCCAATTGCTATGCCAATTGCATATGGTTTGGATAAAAATTCCATTTATTATTCAACTCCTCACGTGCTATGCAACATAATTTGGAAGAGGCTGCTTTTTAAGACAGATAGGAACGATCTCAACAGATTGGGTTTATTTATCCAGGACTCTAGCATTTAGCTTAGTGCTGAAATTTTCTCAGTAATATTTTGTACTTAGATCAGCCAAAGTATTCGGAAGCTCATGAGGATTCTTCCCAAAACCTTCATGGAGATTCCCACAGAACAAAATTATCGGAGATACAAAGGTGCACAACAACAAGAATTTGCAATAAGTAACTATGCACAGTCTATGCCAAACAAATTTGCTTGTAAAAAATATTATATTCAAGAAAAAATGAAGGACACAGACTCTACCAAACTACCATTAATTGTATGAGGTGATGATTTGTACAGGAAATACTTTTTTTAATAGAACATATGTAGTTTGGAGCACTTGAAATGTATATGTCCATTATGCAGCAGCAAATAAATTTCTAATGGCTCAATGAAATATACCTGAGTTGTTTTTCCTGATGAGACCATTGTGTATAAATTCTTCCAAACAGAATCAGTGAGGGATAGTTTAGATCAAACTCAATTTCATCCAACGGACAGCATAAATTTGTCGATGAGAAGATGTGAAGATCAAAGAAATTTTCAAATCTGCAGAATAAACTTGCTCGTAGTGAAAATATAACCACATGTCTAGGTTGTATTGTATGACCAAGTTGATCAATGCTCCATATAAATTATGTAGGTTGATAGAGCAGTCTAGTTAAAAACCCAAAATCCAGTGAAATGTTATATGGAGAACAAGTGAGTACACGTGTTGGATTGGGAAAATGAATAAGCGGTCAATATTTATTCTGCACTGACAAAGTGCAGGGGATCTAATATTGTAAAGTTTGACAAAATTGTATTAAAGGTGCAAGTTAACACACGTGTTCTTATCCCATTCCTTTGAAAATAAAATCAATGGTTGACAAATATTTGTTGATGGAAAAGGCCGTGAGTTTAAGAATAAATAAATATTTAAACATCAAAGTTCATAGAACATACAGTAAATCTCTTCAATATATTGCTCTAGGCATCATTACAAAAGAACAAACAAAAGAATAAGCCTTATTCTCTAAAAATGATTGTTTTAGTCATTAATTTCCGGGACCTATTTCCGCCAAACCGAGAAGAAGTTTCAGAAACTGAGAGAGGTGTTTCTCCAGCATGGACCACTCTACAATAACCTCTCTCAGTTTTTTACAGGTGCTATGGATTTAAACAATCAAAGTGATATTTCTAGTGAAATTTTGGGTTAAGTGAAATTATCACATTGATCATGAAGAAAAATATAATAATAGTTGTGTTTAATACGATGAGATTTCTTTATCAAAAATAAAGGTTATGCATTTTTCAAAGACAAAATTTATGTGATTTAGTTAGTTTTAAAATGAAAGCTTAATCCTCTTGAGGAAATGTGAACCTAAACATGCTTCATATATGAATTTATAATTGGCTCTAGTTTTATTATGTTTTGATATTTATTTTATTTTTATCAAGCCTATCAATTTTTTGGTATATTCAAATTATTTTCTTTTATTTTTTATTTTTATTTGAGCCAATTATAAAATCCTAGAAGAAGTTACACATCCTCCAATGAAACCATATGAAGTGAATATTAAACTTAAAAAAGAATATTAGATTTAAAAACATGATTTTAATGAATAGATTGTAGTTGTAATAATAAAGATTTGGTTTGGGTTAATATTTCATTTTTAATTTGGGTTAGTTGAAATTATCACATTAATCATCAAGAAAAAAATAATAGTAATTGTGTTTAATACCCTGAGATTTATTTATGAGATAGAAAGTTTATGCTATTTTTTTAAGAAATAGTTTATATGATTTAGTTAGTTTTAAAATGAAAGCTTAAATGTATTGAGAAAATTTGAACCTCAACATGCTTCATATATGAATTTATAATTGACTCTATTATTTTATTATGTTTTGATATTTATTTTATTTTTATCAATCTCACCAATTTTTCGGTATATTCAAATTATTTTCTTTTTTATTTGTATTTTGTTGAAGAATATAATCTTACCTATTGGTTAGTTAATCAGTTAGGTGACCCATGGTAGATTATGACCTATTGTATTCACCCATAGTATTGTTATTCTGTATTCCCTATTTGTACTGAATTTAATAATGAGAAGGCAATTAATTTTCCCACTTTTTTTTGTGTGCTTCATTATTTTCTTTATCATGGTATCATAGCTTTCGACCTTATCCATTTTATGGGTAAGCCTTTTCACAGAGTGGAAAGCACTCATATTTAGAAGTAGTTGGTCTAACCCAACCCAGATCCGTCAAACCTGTAAACATTGATTTGAATGGGTGACTGACTATTTGAAGCACGAGAAAAAAATACTACTCGAAGTACGACCCTTTGGTTATAGTTTGATTTGTGCGGAGGGATTCCAAACAAAATATGAAAAGGAGGCTTTGTATCTGCATCTCTCCTATACGCCAGTGATTTCCAAATATTTGAGACTTATTAGTATCTCAGTCTGGTTCTTGGCATGCAAATGGATATCGTAGACATCCGCTCTATGTGGTTCTATTGAAATTGTCTGTTCTTACCAACGATCCAATGGTCCACAATCTTTTTGCAATTGTCTCAATGGTTCCCATTGTTTCTCAGTTCTGCCACCGGGTTTGATACGTAGATATTTTGATACGTCATTTAGTCGATTATAACTTTAGCCAAACTGCTAAGTTTAACAAACCTGGCCTACGGTCTGTCTAACGCTTAATGAAGAGCGTACCTACGTTGAACTAGATTTCACAAGAATTCTAAGTTGAGTCTCTATTGTTAACTCACCTACATTAGAGGAATTTTGAGGTCTAAAATGGGCCTCCTAAGGAAAATAATAAAATGATATTTATTAATTTTGGAGGAAAAAAAAACTACTTTTTGTGTTAGTATTTTCGACATATCTCCCTGTGTTTTTACTCAAATTTTGATCGGGAGAGCTTGTTGGATGTAGAATTGGATTTTACATCCAATGTGTACCCACACTACATACTTTTGATGGACCCCGCTACCCCAAAAACAAGAAATACCTGAAAAAATGTCATGATGACAACATTGTCATGTTTTCAAAGGTATTTCTTATTTTGGGGGTAGAGGGGTCCGTCAAAAGCATGTAGTGTGGGTACTCGTTCGATGCGGAATCAAATTCCACATCCAACTAACTCTCTCAATTGAAATTTGAGTAAAAGCACAAGGAGACATGTCAAAAATACGAACAAAAAAAGTAGTTTTTTTATGACAAATATGTCAATTCAACCATTATAGTTAACTCATTTCACTGGAATTCTATTGGTTCTTGAATACCAACTCATAAGAACTTATTGTTGGTGATTCTTCTTATAAGGTCCATTTTAGACCCCAAATTTCCTCTAATGCGTGTTGATTCAACGAAATCCTTGAGGACCGTCAGATCTAGATCGATGGTGGACCCCAAATACAATAAGGTGGATTTTATAAAAAATTCATGCACACCAAGAGTTTATTAATCCATGCTAGTAAAATCAGTGAAATAACTCACAACCATTTATCTTCTTCACCCTAATCCTAACTGTTGAAATATGCAGGCCCTTTTAAACCATCGTGCTACATAAAGTGACTTTCGTACCTACAATCTTTAAGCACAATATCCAATGGGGAGGGGACACATCATTTACGCACGTTTCCTATCGTGCACAACAAAAATTTATTTGTTCATGCTATTCCTCCCAACAAAATTGTTGTCAACCATGGATCTGTTTGGGGATCAATCTGGTTCATTGATCTTAAAGGTGCTTTGTTCATGTTCACTTCTAGTTCTCAGTACTTATCACAGGAATTATCACATTCAACGGAATTATTCTCGAACCTTGATCTGATGATATTGACCATAGATATATCCAAGATGTACATTTTTTACACTTTGTAATCTTCTTTGAAATTGATCATTATGAAGGATCAATTCCCCCCGCAACTTGAAGCTTTTGTCTCATTTCTATGAAATTAGAATTTTATCTATCAAGTAGTCTTACATTGTTGTTGATGGAAGTATTATGTAGTGAGAAATTGCGTACTCATAGGATCATGATTGCATTGGTTATGGGGTGTATTAATGGTATGATACACCTACTATGTTGATGCCCTACATTGTTTTTTTTTCATTCTCATAGGAGAAGTACTTCTGGTTTGTTGGAAATGGTTATGACTGCATGTGATGTACAATCAACCCATGGGGTCTTCACTTGTTGACCAATATCCTATCACGTTAGTTCATATTGTGGGTTTTAAAATTATCAAAAATTAAACAAATATATTGCAGGTATTGGGAGGATGAGGGTTTTAAGGTGGGGGCGGGTAGGGTGGTTTATAAGGATTGAGGTATAAAAAGGGGTGGGGAGGAGGTTTTAAGTATTGGGAGGTGGTTTTAACAAAAATACTTTGGGTCAATATCTCTGAAAATTAAGGGTATTCTTTATTATCCCACGATCGTACGTGCTATGTGAGAGGTTCACTAAGTGAAGTCCCCATGAATCAACCTACTCTGTATTTCAATCCACTATAAATTGTAGGATTTATTTAGTTCCTGGAAAGAGCCAAAAATTCTAAGGCAAATGTATGGTTTCCGCACCCTAGAGTCCACATCGAAGGAAGAAGGTGGGAGGCATAAATCAGAAGGAGAAATGAGGCTGAACATTGTGTTTCCATGATTTGGAGTCCATATGCAAAAGGTGGAAGGAGGAAATCCAAAGGTGAACAAATGAAGGCATCGCGTGTTAAGTTGTCCAAGTTTCGCAGTGAAAGGAAGAAAGGCAGGAGGTGGAAGGAGGAAGTGTGGATGAACAATTTCGACGCGGATTAAGTTTTTTGAGTTTCATAGTCCGCAAAGAAAGGTGAAAGGTGGAAGGCAGAATTGTGTATGGATGATTCTGTCTCTTGTTATGTTTTTGATTACTGCAGTCCATAGCGGAAGGAGAAAAGGTGAAATGCAGAAGGCAGAAATGTGGATAAGTGATTCTCTCACATGTTAGGTTTCTGATGTCTGCAGTTCGTAGTGGAAGGAAGAAACGAGGAATGTGGAAGGAGAAAGTGTGGATAAAATATTTGGTTAGATGTTAGGTTTTTGATTCCCAAAATTTGAAGCGAAATTCAAAAAAGTCGTTTTGAGTGTTGAAACGACATTTTTGGTTGCAGAAATGGATTTAATTGCAGAATTTCTTGTTGGTTATTTTTCTTAAAGCTTAAGGATGAATGTTTATTAAGGTTATAACCAAAATTCATGTGAAAGAAATTATATTTGAAAAAAAATTATGCATTTTTACAGGTTATATGGGTATGTTACATAAGGTATCAGAGCTACAAGTTCAACCCTGTCGCCCTTTGGAAACACCTAGTTCCGCAACATTATAAAAAGGTTTTTCCTAACCTTGACATTTGTGTTTGAAATTTTTTGTGTACAAATAGGGAATATATTTGTAACAGGGTACAATGGTGGCCTCACAAAATGATCATGAGAATCTACCTAAAGAAGGTACACCAGTACCTCACCCAACTCAGCTCGAACCAAAGTGTTCTGATGCTATCCAAGTGCTTGAACCTGTGAAGAATCTGATAGTGGAATTACAAAGATTCAAAAAATATGAGCTCAATGAAATATTATTGCAAAGCTTGCAGGAGAGGAACAATGGGGAAAAACCACCAGCAGAAGCAAGGAGGGACCTAGAAGAAGGGGATAGTGCCGAAAGAAAAGAAGGATCCTCCTAGGAAACTCAAAAATATGGGAATCAATCCTGAAAAGAGGGTAAGAGAAAAGTGTACCACCTGGAAGGACAATTCAAAAAAATCAAACCCACCAGTTTTGATGGGGAATCAAGGACTAGAGAAGAAGCAGAATCTTGGTTGCTGGATATTAAAAAGTACTTTCAGATATACAACTACTCCAACAACATGAGGGTAAGGATGGTAGTTTACAACCTAAAAGGAAAGGATAGTATTTGGTGGCAGGACCTAAATATTTCCCATGGATTAAAAGAGAAGAACCTGGAATGGTGAGAGTTTAAGAAACTCTTCAAGAAGTAGTATTTATCAGAAAGCTATTATGAAAGGAAGACCAAGGAATTTTATGAATTGAAACTTGGTCAAATAACCATGGACGACCTCATCAATAAATTTCTAAAGATTATATGTTTCATGTCATACATTAAATAAAAGAAGGTAAAATTCCAACGATTCTTAAGCTGCTTAGCACAGTTTGAATTTGATAACCTCGAGACTCTGGATGAAGTGTTGAGAAAATAAAGACTATGTTTTGATTAGTATAAACAAAGGAATGACCTCTCCAAATCTTGGAAGGACAAGAAGCAAGAAACGTTCAACCAGCAGAAGAAGGGCTTCCATCCACCACCCTTCAGGAACATGCCAAGGAATCCTCAAGGAAATTCCTACAACAGAGATGGGTAGTTTCAGTGCAAGGATAAAAAACCTGTGGACCTTGGACCTAAAGGGGCTACTGGAACCCCTAAGGAACCTCTGAATTGTTGGGAATTCCAAGGTCCCCACTTAGGAAGCAACTTCCCACTCCTCGGTGAATCCAAAAATAATCTACACAACTTGGAAGAAGCTTCCACTGTGGGAGAAATTGGAAAAACATTCCATAGGATTAATGTGGCTCTTGAAGATCGATAGGAAGATCATCAATCTGCAATCATAGAGATTGAAGGTACTATTTATAACCTAAATCTCTCTATAATAATTGAACCATGGGCTATTTTAAGTTACATCACTTCTAAAATGATGGATAATTTTCATCTCACCAAGGTCAGGCATGCAAGGCCTTGGTCAATCCAACTGGTCATTGGAGCAAAAAATAAGGTAACAGAGTTTGTTTCTAATTGTGAAATTTCAATACAAGATTATGTAACTAGGATCAAATATTAATGTGTTTCCTCTAGGGTCATATGACATGATTATTGGCATGGACTGTTTAGAAAAGTATAAATTAGTACTAGATTGCTTTGATAAAACCTTTACATATGTAGGTGAATATAAAAATATTAGAAAGGTAAATGGTTTTAGAATCCTGTTTCTTTAAGGCAGATATCTGCCTTAAAATTAAGAAAGTGTTTGAGGAAAGGTTGTAATCTCTATGATGTAAATATTGTTCACCTAATCCTTAATGAAAACCCAACATCTATAAGGGACCACCCAATTTAAGTGAATTTATGGATGTGTTCCCATAGGAGATACCTGGACTGCCCCCACCACGAGAAAGAGATTTCTCCATTGAAGGTATACCTAGGTGTGCTCCATCATCCAAAGTAACTTATCTAATGAGTATCCCTCAGTTAACAGAATTAAAAATCCAGTTACAAGAACTACTAGATAGGGGTTATGTCAGGCCTACTGTATCGCCTTAGGGAGCCCCAGTTTTATTTTTCAAGAAGAAGAATGGGACCTTAAGACTACGCATATACTACAGAAAATTAAATAAAGTGACCATCAAAAACAAGTATCCTCTGCCTCAGATTAATGACATGTTTGATTAAGTAGGGGGAGAAAAAGTCTTCTCCAAGTTGGATTTGAGATCTGGTTACCACCAGATCAAGATTAAGGAAGAATATGTTAACAAAACAACCTTTAGGACCTGATGTGGGAATTAAGAATTTGTAGTAATTCCTTTCGGATTGACCAATGCCCCTGCTACATTTATGTGTCTGATGAATAGCATATTTAACAAGTAATTGGATCAATTTGTGTTGATTTTCATTGATGATATCCTCATCTACTCAAGGATATAAGAATAACATCAAAAGCACTTGAATATCATACTACAGACCCTAATAGACCACCAGCTATATGTTAAATATGATAAATGTGAAGTCTTCAAGAAATAAATTCAGTAGTTAGGAAATGCAATCTTAGAAGAAGGGAATGCAATAGATCCACAAAAGATAAAGGCAAATATGGAATGGCATGTGCCTAAGGATGTCACTGACATTTGATATTTCATGGGACTCATTGAGTACTATCGAAGGTTAATCCAAGGGTTCTCAAAGATAGCCTATCCTATTACTTCCTTACAAAGGAAGGGAGTAAAGTTTGTATGGTCTGTGAAGTGTCAGGAGGGATTTGAAAGTCTAAAAATACTGTTAACCATGTCCCAAATCCTAAAGGTGGCTGACCCCTATAAACACTACAAAGTATGTATTGATGCTAGCAGGGAAGGATTGGTGGGAATACTATCTCAAGAAGAGCATGTGGTATGTTACAAATATTGTAAGTTAAAGGATCATGAATGAAATTATGTACTGCATGATCTAGAATTGGCAGTAGTAGTACATGCCTTAAAGATGTGGCATCACTACCTGTTAGGGAAAAAGTTCCTTTTACTGACAGATAACACCTGTGTAAAGTGTATGTTTACTAATCCTGGACTCAACGCCAGACAGGAACGATAGATGGCCTTCTTAAGCGAATTTGACTTTGAAGTGAAGAATATCAAAGGTAAGGAAAATAAAGTGGCTGATGCACTCAGCTGAAGAAATCATGAGGTATATGATATCACCATGAGTCAACCAGAAGGTGGTCTGTTGAGCAGAATAAAAATATATAGGATCCATGATGTTGAATATGGGAACCTACTAAATAA
This sequence comes from Pseudotsuga menziesii, assembly GCA_001517045.1. Classification (NCBI taxonomy): domain Eukaryota; kingdom Viridiplantae; phylum Streptophyta; class Pinopsida; order Pinales; family Pinaceae; genus Pseudotsuga; species Pseudotsuga menziesii. Next base: position 6,766 of record LPNX010721106.1, on the reverse strand, counting down.
ACTGCTGACATAAGAGGTAAACTTGAATGGGACAAAATTCAAAGTAGACCAAAAAGGATTAATTTGGTTTAAAAGAAGAATATAAATCCCTAATGTTGCATATTTAAAACTATTTATTTTCAATGAAATGCACAAAACGCCTTATATAGGAAACCCTCATTACCAAAAGATGATAACAGCCCTCAGGAAGCAATTCTTTTGGCCGAATTTAAAGGTGGATCTAGTTGATTACATGTCTAAATGTTTGGAATGTCAATAGGTGAAGGCTGAACACCAACATCTGATAGTTTTGTTACAACCCTTACCAATTCCTGAATGGAAATGGGAGGTAATATCTTTGGATTTTATCAATGGTTTGCCTTTGAATAGAAAACAACATGATTCAATTATGGTTGTAGTTGATAAATTAAGCAAGTCTGCTCATTTGATACCCGTGAAATCAACTTATAAGGATGTCAATGTTGCAGAAATATTCCTAAAGGAGATATTTCAACTTCATGGAGTGAAAAATATGGTAATTTATGACCGGGTTGCCAATTTTACATCCAAATTTTGGAAGTCATTGTTTGCACAGTTTGAAACCAAGATAAAATTCAGCACTAGCTATCACCCTGAAAAATATGGGAAAACAGACCAAACAAACCAAGTCATTAGGACATGTTAAGGATGTGTGTCATGGAAAGACCCACTAAGTGGGAAGACTATCTACATCTAGAATAATTTGCATACAATAATGGCTACCATGCCTCTGCCAAGACAAGTCCATTTGAAATATTGTATGGAAGGAAGTGTACTACCCCTATTAGTTGGGATAGCCATATGGATCATTTGATGATAGGAACTTAAATGTTGCAAGACATGGAAAAAAATGTTCTGGAAGTACAGAAGAATTTGAAGGTGGCACAAGATTTCCAAAATATTTATGATGAATTGAAAATATAGCATAAATATTTTTCAATCGGACACCATGTTTACCTCCGAGTCAATCCCAAAAAGAGATCCTAGAAACTAGGAAGTTGCACCAAATTAGCACCATGGTTCTATGGACCCTTGGCATTCAAGCTGGCTCTTCTAGCACACTTAAGAATTTATAATTTTTTTCATATTTCATTACTAAAGAAATATGTATATGATTCCACTCACATCATTGATTGGAATGTGGTACATGTGGAACCAGAGGGAGAATTCCATATGGAACCCGTGTGCATTCTCGATAGGAAAGAAACTATGCTTAGAAATCGAGTCATCGCTCAAGTTAAAGTACAATGGAAGCAATTTAGTCAAATATGTAACCTGGAAGTTAGAGGATGTCCTACGAAAGAAGTACCCAGGTCTATTCCCAGTAACTATGGAATACGACTAAGAACACTATGAATGGTTTTACAAAAAAAGGAAAAGGATGTAATATCCCCAAGTGATCAACTTTATTTGTAATATTTTGAAAAGACTATTTTATTTTTTGAGTGTGGTTATCAAACCTAGAATATGCCAATCGGTCCTTGGAGGAAAAATGTAACTAAAACATTATGCTTGTAATAAAAATCTGAATGATAGGGACAACCATGTTAAATGAGGAAGCTATGCATGCGAGAGTGGGGGACGTGAAGGGTCAATCTTAGGGAAGTTACAATAGGCGTGGGAATGCCGGTATGGCACTAGACCCACCTTGGGGAATCAAATAGGTAGTGGAGAGGAAATTCTCGTGGGTAATTGGTCGTTAGCTGCAAAAGACCTAGGAAAAAAAAGGATAAATAAGGAAGCATATGTTAGGAGGTGTTGTGCACCTGCTCAACAGCCTTCTAAAATCATTATTGCATCAAACAAAATCCCATTTTGTTTGATGAAATGTCTTAAGTTTAGAAGGGATAAACTTAGCTACTAAATGGTTGATTTTTCCCTAGCTACTGATTTATTGAAATGCCACATTTGTTTGAACAAACTTCGCAATCTACTTTGGATCAATAATATCAATTTTTGAGCTATTGGTGTGAATGCATTATCACTAGGGTCATTGATACATGAGGATTCGTGGTTATTATGTTTGATCATGTAAGCTTACCTGTGCAGGCTCTATCAAACACTACGTTGATCATGCTCTGTTCCATGGTTAGGAATTTATCATTTCGATCATGTTTCACGATTTTCATACAAGAACAAGGTAATGGTGATTAAAGTAGGTCGAACCTTAACAAGATATGATATGTCATTCGTATGCCTTGTCCTAATGTTATTAAGCATGAATTGTATGATTTCCTATGGGATAATTGCCAAAGGTATAGTGTGGGTTATAGTTCGATTTGTCACCTTTGGAGAGAGAGAGCCGAACGCGTTGTATGGAAAATCTGTGGCACGAGTCGCATTCATGGTGGATTTACTGTGCTATGATGACACTCGTACCTCCCTGACGTCCACATATCAGTGTTGGTACGTGATTCTAGTCGTGGCGCTTCATCACTGGGACACCTCTTATGCGTATACTTGAGTCACCCTCGTCATTTAAGTCAGATCAGGATTATGATAGAATCGGGTTTTAACACTTCGGCCGTCGTTCTTGCTCGCCATTTCGAACTATGATGGCTCCGACTGTGACGAGCTTACAGGGGTTTCACCTGCGTCCAAATATAGCTTTTTCCCTGTATTGTTTACAGTTGCCAGGTTTTGGGTCTAAGTGCTCTCGGTCTGCTCTTCTGTCGCTGATTCAGTGGTGGCAGGTTTGCTGTGCGCATTGTTATATCGGCAAGCTGACAAGGATGGCTCCTGTCGTCAGAGTCGAGCCTCATGAATTAACCCTCTTGGATTCTAATCCTGATCTTTTGCGAAAGATTGAGGATGTGGGGTGGTTACAGTTTCTGGAGAAATTCTCCAATTCAAACCCGGAGGTCACTAGGGTTTTCGCCATGTCCTTGGCAAATTACCAGGCCGAAGTAGGTGATTTATGTTTTCGGGTCGACGAGAGGTCAATTGCGCATGCGACCGGTCTCCCTTTGTCTGGGCAGAAATGGTTTAAGTATCAGAGGATGGATATCACGGAATGGAGGAGTTTGCTGAAAAACCTGACACAGGAGGTCTCGTTTCGCGCCAGTGTTGCACGTAAGTATTTTCGTAAGGAATGGAGACCTGTTCTCGATTTAATTCATAGATATCTTACCTGTGAGGGTCGACTGTCATCGGCTTATGTGTATCACCTTCGTTTAATGGCAGCTTTCATAGGGTTTCCAATTAATCTTCCTTATTACCTTCTCCACATCTTGTTTAAGATGTCAAATGCTATAAAGAAAGGGCCAAAACACATAAGCCATAGTTTATTTCACCATGGGATGGTCCGCATTCTGGTTGAGAATGAACTGATAAAAGCAGGTCGTTCTTGGGAACAATTTGTAGAAGTTAATGGCTTTTCAAAATTTTGCCATTGTATGTTTGATAACCCCGACGACTGTGGTAACCATAGGGTTTTGGGTTCGGCTTCGTCGAATAAACCTCCACCAAACCCTAATCCTAAGAATGTGGAACCCTCTCGAGTACCAGTGGTTAATCTGGATAGCGTTCGTCCTGCTTCTTTACGTCCTAGTCATGGTAAAGAAGGTTCAGGTTTGTCACCTGTCAAGCCATCGAGCAATAATGACAAGGTTGGGGGTCACAGGGGAAATGTACCCATGTCTAAGTTAAGTAGAAGATTGACTCGGAGTATGGATAAGGCCAGAATCATGAAAAATCCTGTGAATGATGAGATCCCTGTTGAAACAGTCGTAATCGACGATGAAGAGATTATAGGCTCTCCCCCTATGAACGATGATGTAACTCATCATGATTCGATGACCGATCCAGTTGGGCAAAGTCACCCTTTAACTGTCGAGGAGATTCCTGAAAATCCCTCCTTATCTATAGAAGTTCAGCCTGTTCGACCTCATGTTCATATCGCGCCCGAATGTAAAAGTCCACCAGCAGTAGATAAGAAGATCCCCGAGGTTCCTGTTGATTGTATGATTGATTTAGTCGTCAATGAAAAGTCTGTGAAAACGACTTCAGCTTCTTCACGAGGAATCGGTGAAGCTATCCATCCCATGTTTGTTAATTGCCTGTTAGATAAAGTTCGCAGGATGGAAGAAAGAATGAATGAAATAGTGGTGAGTAGAGATCTGCTAGCGATCGATAATCGAGGTTTGAAGGAAAAGGTCGATGCAAGCGACAAGCATCTCTTGCGCTTAAGAAATCATAAAAATAAACTTATAAGGCGTGTTCTTAAGTTGCAGAATCAAAACGAAAGAAACGAAGAAAAATTGCGCGAGCTTAATGCTCAGATTGCCTTGATTCAGTTTAAAGCACCTTCACCAAGCCAGTCTAGTGGAGTAAATATTCAGGTTTTCAACGCCCCGGTTAAGCTATAGGATATGCTGATATGTTGTTTTGTGGATCAGATTCAGGTATTTCATGATTTTAAGATTATTCGTTGATGATTTTATTTGATATTATTTTCATTATTTTTGATTACGATTCTTGCTGATCGCAGGTACCAATGTGAAGATCCTTTGTCCTGATTTTGAGGATATCAGTTATTTTTGCGATCCCTGTATTCTTGGAGACAAATCGGTGATTGGAGGAATGGTTTTACAGGTGCCTATGTTCTGTTTACGATCATACATGTTAGATGAGCGATTGTGCGTTTAAGGAAAAATGACATGTTCCACTTGTCGTTTTCCTTTGATATTAGCTAGGGATCGTGATATTTATTTTTGTTTTTTTGTTGCTATTATGGGAAAACGAAAATGTATTTAAAGGCCTGATAGTGAACATATGAAAGGGGGTTGATACTTTTGGAATGCAAATACCGAACTGCTGGTTCGTACTGTTTGGGCCGCTAGGCAGTTACCTGTCAGTTGTCACGATGTTCTGAACTGGTGATGTTTGATTCACGTTTTTGGTTTTAAAACTTTTATGTGATTTATAATATCCTTCAGTTTGTGGTATTTGTTGTTCCTACATTATGATGTTTGTTTTAATCTCCTTTGCTGGATTGTGCAAAGATAATCTATTAAGTATCAACTGTTCTTGTTTTTAACTCTGCTGGTATAACATATCGTGCAATTAATAATTGTTATTGTTGTTACATATTATATGGAATGATGCTTGTATAAATTTGCAGTGGTTGAATTTCTTTAAACATTTGCAAGTGTTTATATACATAGCATTTATCAGTATCAGTTAAGAACGACTTTTAATTAAATTGTGCTCCTGATCAGGATAGATATTAGATTAGAACTATAGTTAGTTTAGTTGTTTCTTGCTTTCATGCTATCTGATGAACCTTGTTGAGTCAGATCCATTCCATTAATTATATTCAGTATATTTTTCAGTGTAATTATTGTACATATGTATATAAATATAACATGACTGTATAGTATATGAATTCTGTAGAGATTTGTGTTTTATTTTTAGAGTAAATTGTTTTGGAATAATCCTGCTTAACAAGTTTTCAGTTCTTGTAAATTATAACTTAGGTTAATTTTTTTGTAATTATAGGAGTGACACTAACTATCAGTAGCACTAACTAGTCTCTTAGGATCCCAGGCTAACAGAGCCTTTAAACCTGTCAGGAGTGACTACTTAAAACAGCTTGGAACCTGTTCTAAGGATCCCGGACTGGGTCGTTTCCCCCGTTGCGGGCTTAGTCAAATACGCCCGTCAACAATGGCGCTAGAAGGAGGTCCAGCGTAAAATGGATGATGACAACAACCCTGTTAACAAAACTAATCAGCCAACTACCCCTCAATTACAATCAGGTACTCAACCACGCACTCGTCTCTCATCACGAGTGAATGAAACCCCAATGAGTGACTCTGTTCAAAATCTCATCTCTCAATTTAACTCTCCTGTTCCTGAACAAATTGACCAGTACGAACAAGCCATCAACGAATCCCAGAGAATATTAACAAGGGCTTATTCCAATCTCACTGGACGTCTGCCCACTGAATTACCCCTTCCACAGATTACTAGGCCTCGCACTCATCACCCTGAACCTGTCTTCGAAGAACAAGGGCCATCTGTAACAAACATCAATCAGCCTTCATCTTCTATAGGACCATCGGTTTCGGGAGGATCCGGTCGACCACCGTCACCACCTCCTTCATCTAGTATTCTTCAAAAACCACCCTCACCACCTCCGACTCCTAGGAACATGGCAGCTGCCAATCCACCAAACCCTATGCCTTGGATGGCCCAGGATGCTGTTGCTGTCCCTGGTGTCCAGCATCCTTTGCCTAAACACCCTGAGAAACTTTTTCCTAAGTTCAACCTTGAGTCGAAGGAGCCAGCCGAAGATCACATCAAGAAGTTTATGCTGGCAGTCCGGCTCCTAGACGTTGAACATGAAGACGTCGTATGACGACTGTTTCCTTACACGTTTGAAGGAAAGGCTTCAACATGGTATTTTTCCTTGACAGCTGGATCCATCACCAGCTGGAATGAATTTGAAATCGCATTTGTAAACAAGTTTGGGGATGACAAGTCTCCGGCGGTCTTAGTGTCTGAACTGTCTAAAATTCGCATAGAACCTAAAGAAAAGGTTAAAGACTTTAACCAACGCTTTTTGACCTTAAGGAATAGAATTCCTGCTACTTCAAGTCCCACCGAGGATGTAACAATTGAATTTTACACTTCATCCTTTCCTGGAAAAATAGCTATGTTCGTCCGGCAAAAAGCCAAACTCACTTTAGCTGAAAATTTCGAAGAAGCAATTAAGGTTGAAAAAGATGTGTTTTCCACAAAAGCG